>PISX010004482.1:0-121012 GCA_004024625.1 Mellivora capensis | reverse complement strand
TTATAAAAATAGTAAAAATGCCCAGAGTTTAAAGTAACAAAACAAAACAAGAACACCTTTACTATTATGTTCCCTCACCAGAGATAAAATTACCAACAATATTTTCTTATAACTTTGCTATGAATTTATATGTGTGTATATAAACATATGTATAGTCACTTTTGATGTTCTTTTTTGAAACAAAATTAATGAAATTATTTTCAGTGTACAGGAATGCAATGCATTATAATAGTTGAAAAATATTCCATAGTATGGCTGAATCATATTTTCATTTCATATCATCTCCTAGTGGACATGTTCTTAAATGGACAATTGACATTATCAATCTTTAAATATTTTCCCAACATGATGGGGAGGCGGCCCTGACCGGTCAGTCAGTCAATTCTTGAGCCTGTAGGCTGGGGGTGGTCGCCCTCTTTGGAGGCAGCCCTGACCCGTCGGGTCAGTCAGTCAATTCTTAAGCCTGTAAGCTGGGGTGGTCGCTCTCTTTGGAGATGGCCCTGGCGGGTCAGTCTGACTTCTAATGCTTGGCACAGAATAAAGCTTTGCATAACTTTAACTTTGTTTCAGTCTCATTCCCCTGGCCAATCAGTCTGACTTCTAATACTTGTCATAAAATAAAGCTTTAAATAACTTTCACTTTGTCTCAGTGTCTGGGTTAGAATTATTCAACGTTAATTGAATTTGGAAGATAAATTTTGACAGTCTCTAACAATTGTCTTGTTTTATGAGTTTTGTCAAGAACCAATCCATAGAAGAGATTATGAGAAAGGGAAATAGTTTTTATTTAAAAAATTTGATCTTTTTAAAAATTGTCTTTAAAGTAGAAGCTAACAAGCACACAGTGATCAAAGAGACAAGGAAGAAGAAACTCCTTCAGCAAGAGCTGAATATATTTAGTGTCCAAACTTAATGTATATTGACTTTTTTATTCACTGCAGGAAAGCTAGTATCAAGAAGTCTATAACCAATACATGAATTTTTCATGTATTCAAAAATGAATCTTGAAAGACCAGGGAGTCAGTATAGCCTTAAAAAGGAAGGAAATTCTGTCACACAGATGAACCTCAAGGTCACTGTGCTAAGCAATACAGGATTGTTACAAAAGGACAAACACTGTATGATTCCACTATGAAGTATCTACAGGTATCAAAATCATAGAAACATAAAATAGAAAGCTGGTTACCAATGGCTGAGGGTACAGAGGGGAAATTAGTGTTTGGCACATATAGTTTCAGTATTACAAGATAAAAAAATTCCAGAGATCTGCTGCACAACAATGTGAATATATTTGACACTGCTGAACAATACACTTAAAAATCGTTAAAATGGTTAATTTAATATGTGATTTTATAATAATTTTTTCTTAAATTAGAAAGTCAGAAGAATACCACTGGAATAGCTGTTTCTTAAAAATCAAAATGAGTTCCTCAAAGCCATCTAATGACACAGAATTATGCCCGAACTTTCCAAAGATAAGTAAGTAGGATATTACACTATTAACTTAATAAATGCTATTTTCCTTTAGTAGTCTCTGATCAACAAAAATCTTAAGTATAAACAATCTTATGCGTCTTCAGTGGGAATGCGCTTTGCTATTTCATTCCTGAAGTTCTATACCACGATGAAAAACAGCTAAAAACAGCTGTAAGAACCCAAACAACAGCTCTGACATGGAACCTCTGAACAGCTTTATTAAAAACAGCAGTTCTTCATTCAGCACTTGATAAATGTTATACCACTTTCTTCAGGTCTCCATGGTTTCTAAAGAGAAATCTGGTATCATTTGAATTTCCCTTCTTAAAATAGTTTTTCTTTCTACTTCAAGACTTTTGTCTTTAGTTTTCAGAGGTTTGTATGTCTTGGTGTAGAGGGCTTTGTTTTATTCCTGTTTGGAATTTGCTAGCCTTTTGAATTTGTAGGTTGGTATCTTAACCATCATTTATCATTTCATTAAATATTTTTCCAGTCATGCCTTCCTTCTTTTCTGGGACTCTAATGGTACAAATGTCAGCTCCTTATTATAGTCCCATAAGTCTCCGAGGGTCTATTCATTTTATTTATTTCCTCTCTGTTGCTAAGATTTGGTAATTTCCATTGATCTGTTTTTCAGTTCACTAATTCTTTCTTCTATCCCCTCCATTCTACTCTTGAGCCTACCCATTTTTATTTTGGTTATTAGACTTTTCAGGTCATTCGCATTTGATTCGTCTTAGTATCTGCTATTTGCACACTTTCTTTTTGCTGTGACTTTCAATTTTTTCATTGGTTTCAAGATGCTTATAATTGCTTTTGAAACATGTTTATGATAGCTGCTCTATAATCTGTCAGATAATTTTAAGAGTAGTATTTCTGTCAGTTCCATGTTGGTCTCATGTTGGTCTCTATTGATTGTCTTTTTTCATTCAATTTGGGAATTTCCTTGGTGTGACAACTGATTTTCAATTGAAATCTAGACGCTCTGAATTTTATGTTAAATGACTCTAGATCTTGCTTAAATCTTCTATGGTAGCTGGCTTTGTTTGGCTGTGCTGTAGCAGAGGAAGCTGTGGAGGTGCCATTTCATTACCACAAGGTGGGGGTAGAAGTCTAGGTTTCCCACTCAGCTCCACTGACACCAGAGACTGAGGTGGTGGCTCCCTGTTACTTCTAGCTTACCAGGAGCCTTCGCTGATATCTCCCTGGATAAGAAGGGTATAAGTGCTTCATTATTACTCCCCATGCGGCCTCCACTGATAATAAGGGGAGGGAGGTAGGCATCTTTACTGGTAGGTGGTGGTGAAAGTATTCACTCTCCACCCAAGCAAGGAGTAGTAGTAGCTGGTTGGTATCTACTATAGGTGGGGGTAGGGCTAGTTAACCATTTGACCAGGATTAAAGTCTTGCTTAGCTCTGGCCTAATCTGATATCAGTGCAGCAAAACTATTGGCACACCTCAATATAGCGTGGTAAGGGTGGAGGTCTACACTCCCTACATAGTCTGCGCTGATGAAGGCACGGGTGAGACTAAGCTTCTTTTTCCCTGTGGACTTTGCCTGATTAAATAGAGTGGTTATTATTATTTTTAAGTTTTCTGCCTTGCTTAAAGACTGGGGAGGGCACCCCTCTCCCAGTACTTGGGTAAAGAGATTAGGCTTTCGTTGGGACTTTTTCTTTTTTTGGAGTGCCCATTTGTGCTTTTGGATTATCCATGTTTTCAGTTCAAAGCTACATGAGGAAAAAGAAAAGCTAGGAAACACTCTCCTTGGGTCCTGTGATGCCAAGCCATCACGCCTTCTTTCTACCCCTCAGAATCTTATGTTTTATACGCAATATTCAGGGTTTTTATTATTTCTTAGCAGGAAAAATAGGGAAAACTATGTCTACTCTATCTTCCCAGAAGCAGAAATTCTCCCTCATTTTTAATGTCATATTTCAATGTTTAGAACATTGGCCCCCTCGCCCATCACGCAACGCACGTTCGTGGGGAACCTGGTGCTAAACCATTCATAGACGACCTGCTTCTGGGTCGGGGTTTCATACGTAGCAGAGCAGCTCCCTCGCTGCGATCTATTGAAAGTCAGTCCTCGACACAAGGGTTTGTAAAAAAATAACAACAACAAAAAAATTAAAAAAAAAAAAAATCAGTAACAAGTTCAGAACACACCCAATTAACTTTTGGTAGGCTTGTAATCCAGTCGGTGAAACAGAGTGAGCAAGTTTAGTAGAAGTAGCCTATTGCAATGTTCAGTTTTAACAACTTTACAGGAAGCAGTCATTATGTTTTAACAAAGAAGTGGCAAATGTTAGTTAATACAGTGGAGGCCAGTTAAAAGAACTTTACCACATATTATTTCTCATTCACGAATAACATGACTTTGTTCAGAGAGCTCCCAACTCTCACAGGCATAAAACCCTGCTCACTGTTTAACATAACAATTAACAATTCTCCTCTAGAACCGTTCTCTGCCCTAATCAAAATCAATCACTTCTTTTGGAAACAACAGATGTTGGCAAGGATGTGGAGAAAGGGGAACCCTCTTACACTGCTGGTGAGAATGCAAGTTGGTACAGACATTCTGGAAAACAGTGTGGAGGTTCCTCAAAATGTTAATAACAGAGCTACCCATGACCCAGCAATTGCACTACTGGGTATTTATCCCAAAGATACAGACATAGTGAAAAGAAGGGGCACATGCACCCCAATGTTCATAGCATCAATGTCCACAACAGCCAAACTGTGGAAAGAGCTGAGATGCCCTTCAACAGATGAATGGGTAAAGGAGATGTGGTCCATATATACAATGGAATATTATTCAGCCATCAGAAATGATGAATACCCACCATTTGGATCCACGTGGATGGAACTGGAAGGGATTATGTCAAGTGAAGTAAGTCAAACACAGAAAGACAACTGTCACAGGGTTTCACTCATGTGGCACATAAGCAAAAGCATGGGGGACCAGAGGGGAAGGGAGAGAATCCAAAGGGGGAGAAATCAGAGAGGGAGATAAATCATGAGAAACTTCTGACCCTGAGAAACAATCTGGGGTTTCAGGAGAGGAGGGAAGGGGGAAGGGGGGTAACAGGATGATGGGTATTGTGGAGGGCACATGCTGAGATGAGCACTGGGTGTTATATTTAACTAATGAATCACTGAACACTGCATCAAGGACTAAATATGTACTATACAGTGGCTAACTGAACATGATAAAAAAATAAAGTGATATGGAATGAAAAAAAAAATAGCATGGAATGTGAGCTGCCCACAAGAATGATTGGATATGTTTCCTTCACAGTGGGAGAAAAGCTTGTGCTTACGGCTTTAATTCTTGCTGCATAAAAGACTGGGATTATTATAGTTATGCAAGGGGGTTGGACTGGGATGTGAGAATGGTCATTAAAGGATGTGTTTTGCTTTTTAAAATGGGAGATGGTTGAACTGTAACATGACTGTGTAAAGTGGAGGGAGGCATAACCTGTATAAATCATTGTAACTTAAAAAAAAAAAATCACTTCTTGATCCCAAGGTCCTGGGATCGAGCCCCGCATCGGGGGGTCTCTGCTCAGCAGGGAGCCTGCTTCCTCCTCTCTCTCTCTGCCTGCCTCTCTGCCTACTTGTAATCTCTGTCTGTTAAATAAATAAATAAATAAAATCTTTAAAAAAAAAATCACTTCTTCAGTGTTCCTTATACATTTGTTGGCCCCTTTATTCTATGTAGTATTAGTTAATTAACTTCACATGTATCTCTAAGTTTGAGATTAGGAATGGAGTTGTAGCCATTTTTATCTCTCATAATGCCTAACACTACTGTACGAGATGGTTGTGATACAATGAAAAGAACATCAGAATTTGAGTCCTGAGAATGAAGTTTCAGTTCTGATTGTAAAACGGAACGAACAGTGAACATTCCCACACTGTTCTTTAAAAAAGCAGTAAGAATGTATATGAGAAAATGATTTTTATAGTTTTAAGCAAACACACATCATTATATTATAGTAAGATATAAGTATCTCTTATATAAAATTTTAATATTTTTGTAGGATCCTAGACTTAGTTTCACCTTCTGAGACTCCTAATCAAAATACACTGTCTGCTTTAGACAAATAAAGTATCATTCTTGACAAGAAATGTGTAAATAAAACCAAAATTCATGGATTTGACAACTCTTCTTGAAGCTCAAATATCCACATATCAAAGTAAGTGTGACATACTTTACTATCCTTTACTTTATAAAGTATCCTTACTTTACTATATAAACATACTTTACTATCCTCTTGTTCTTCTCATCTAGTTACATTTACTTTCACACCAGATGACATGACAGTTTTTGTTACAATCAAGAGAACCAAGAGCTCAGCTATTTTTCACTAAAAGCCATGACTAAATACAGTATTTTGAATATCAATTTAGCTAACATTTACTGAATACTAAATATGCTGTATATTATACCAAGTGTCTTACACACATTATCTAATCCTTACAATAGTCTTATAGAATAGGGGTAAGTATTTTTGTTTTATAGATGAGGAAACAGAGGTTCAGAGAAGCTGCCAATCTGCCTAAAGTTAAGAGCAATTCTGGCTTCTACTCTGAATGCATTATGAATCCACTGGAAGGATTTGAATAAAAATGTGATGTTAGTCCACTTGTAATATTTTAAATGGATCATCCTGGTTGCTGTGTGGAAAATAGATGGGGGGGGGTGGCAAGAGGATGGTTATAATTAAAATTGTTGCAACTATAATAATTCCATGAAAAACAACAGTGTCCAGGATCAGGAAGAAATTAAAGAGGTGATGAAAATAGTCACATACTGGATATATTTTGAAGGGTAAGCCAAGAGAAATCTTGAGGATTATACTGGATGTTTATGGAATAAAGCTATAATGAAGAAAAGCCAAGTCATAAATAAGCCATCACAAATATTTAAAAGTTATCATACCCTTAAATAGCTGATACTTTTTTTTTTTTAAGATTTTATTTATTTGACAGAGATCACAAGTAGGCAGAGAGGCAAGCAGAGGAGAGAGAGGAGGAAGCAGGCTCCCTGCCGAGCAGAGAGCCCGATGTGGGACTCGATCCCAGGACCCTGAGATCATGACCTGAGCTGAAGGCAGAGGCTTAACCCACCGAGCCACCCAGGTGTCCCTTAAATAGCTGATACTTTAATGATCAAGTGACAAAGCTCATGCAACTTTTTCCATGCTGTAAATAGGACCATGAAAATGTCACTGAATGTAATCCTACTAGTTTTTTTTTTCCCAAGATTTCATTTATTTGAGAGAGAGAGAATGAGAGAGAGCATGTGCGAGAGCGCGAATACAAGCCAGGAGGGGGATAGAGGCAGAGGGAGAGGGAGAAGCAGACTCTCAGCCCTATTGTGGGGCTCAATCCCAGGACCTTAAGCTGAAGGCAGATGCTTAACTGACTGAGCCACCCAGGCACCCCCTAATAACATTTTTTTTTAAAAGATTTTATTTATTTATTTGTCAGAGAGAGAGGGAGAGAGAGTGAGCGAGCACAGGCAGACAGAGTGGCAGGCAGAGGGAGAAGCAGGCTCCCTGCCAAGCAAGGAGCCCGATGTGGGACTCGATCCCAGGATGCTGGGATCATGACCTGAGCCGAAGGCAGCTGCTTAACCAACTGAGCCACCCAGGCGTCCCATCAGTAGTAGTGGCTTTGAAACTACTCCAAACACAAAGAAAAATGCATTAAACGTACTAATTATGCACTATTCCATCCTATATACACTAAATAATGCAAGCTTTATACAGGTCTAGTTTTCTTTACTATTGAAAATTTTTATGGCAAACACCAAAGCTACTCAAGATAAAAGCACTCCTAGGGGTGCCTGGGTGGCTCAGCTGGTTGATCTTCCAACTCTTGATTTTTGGATCAGGTCATAACCTCAGGGTCATAGGATCAAGACCTGCACTGGGCTCTGTTCAGTAATGAGTCTGCTTGGACTCCTTCCTTCTTCTTCTCCCTCCCCCCTGTGCCCCTTCCCCTGCTCATGCATGAAGCTTCTCTTTCTCTCTCTCAAATAAATGAATAAAATTTAAAAAAAAAAAAAAAGAAAAAGAAAAAAGCAAGCACTCCTAAACATCTGTGGTAGAAACCTAAAAAAAGAGAAGTGATGAAATTAAAATATAAAAAGATATCAGAATAATCACATCAATAGCCAAAACATTAATAAAACAAACTGTTTACTACAGTCATTCAAATAAATAGCATCTTTGATCAACTAAGAAGAACAGGCTGTATAAACTACAATGACATACATACATGGAGTAATAAAACCTAAACAATGAGAACAATGAGAAATAGGTCTATATACCCCACCATATAGTGATCTCCAGAATAGGCTGTTAAGTGAAAAAAGCAAATGAAGAAATATGTATATGGTATTCTATCATTTACCTGTAAGGGTAAATAATATTTTCAATGATACTGGTATTAAAAAACAAACTGGGGGGGATGCATGGGTGGCTCAGTAGGTTCAGCTGCTGCCTTTGGCTTGGGTCATGATTCCAGGGTCCTGGGATCAAGTCCCACAACGGGCTCTTTGCTCAGCGGAGAGCGTGCTTCTCTCTCTACCTCTGCCTGCTACTCTGGCTGCTTGTGCACTTGTGTGCGCCCACTCTCTCTCTCTCTTTCTGATAAATAAATAAATAAAACCTTAAAAAAAAAAAAACCCAAACTGGGATAAAATACAAAATTTGCAAAATAGTGTGGAAGGAAACAGGATAGATGGGACTGCCATTAGAACTCAGTATTTTATGTAAATTATAAAACAAAATTAGATTAAAAAAGCAAACTCTAAAAAATAAATAAAATTGAACAATGAACCTAACAGTATATCTAATTGGTGGCATAACCACACAGAAAAGAGCTATTTCAAGCGCTTTCAACACTTTATGATGGTATATGTGAAGTGGGATACCTTAAGGACCAAAAGAAGTGCCCCCACACAAAACTTCAAACTGCTTTCAGTGTTATTTTAATAATACAATTCCTGGCAATGAAATAAAGGGAGAAAGGAAATATTAATACAAGATTAAAAAGGTAAAGGAAAACACCTTGGTGCCAAGTATGAATTTGAAGCAATGACCAACTCAGTAGCAATGAAT
Organism: Mellivora capensis; assembly: GCA_004024625.1. Taxonomy (NCBI): domain Eukaryota; kingdom Metazoa; phylum Chordata; class Mammalia; order Carnivora; family Mustelidae; genus Mellivora; species Mellivora capensis. The sequence goes on along the minus strand of PISX010004482.1, from coordinate 112,399 downwards.
ACTTCTAACATCCATTACTAGAAACAGGGCTCACCAGAGAAATAGCAATTCCAAACCCAGGGCAGGGGGGAGAAAAAAAAAAAAGGGACACCTTGTAATGCTAGCTAGCAAGGAAGGTTTAAAGATCATTTCATTTGTTCATATCCCAAGGTCTTAGAAGCTAACATGAAAAGACTCTTGATAACCAAAGACGTATAATTTACTAATCAATAAAGATAATAACAGTAACATATAGCGCACATTAAGTATATATAAATGCAAGAGCTCCTGAAGTTGCTTATCCCTCAAAAAACCAATCAGTTCTCTTTGAAGGTAACTAGTGAACCAACTTTTTATTTTAAGAATCTGTAAATAGAGGAAAAGAATAAAGACTACAGCCTCTCTTTCCTACAAAACTTGTATTGGGTTTACTATATAAGCATGAAGAAGTTTCTTTTAAAAAAACATTCCAGTTAATAAATGAAAAAATGACAAAATAAAATGCTGCCACTGTATAGCTCCTATGTTTTCATTTAATTATTTCTTTAGTTAGAGGACTTGGCTTTCATTGCTTTGTGCATAATAATTCAGTTTTTTTTTAAAAAAAGATTTTATTTATTTATTTGACAGACAGAGATCACATGTAGGCAGAGAGGCAGGCAGAGAGAGAGGAGGAAGCGGGCTCCCTGCTGAGCAGAGAGCCCAATGCGGGGCTGGATCGATGAGATCATGACCCGAACTGAAGGCAGAGGCTTTAACCCACTGAGCCACCCAGGCGCCCCTATTTATTTTAGAGAGAGCATCTCAAGAGGACTCCACACTGAGTGTGGAGCCTGACATGGGTCTCAATCTCATGACCCCGAGATCATGACCTGGGCCGAAATCAAGATTGGATCCTCAAGCGACAGAGCCACCCAGGCACCCCTGTACATAATAATTTGAATACATAATTTATGTTTTATGGTTAGAGAGTTAAGACTAACTGAACTTATATATTGGAGAACTAAATTAAATACTTTTTCGGTTCTGTAATTGTTTGCCTTTTTAATATGTCCAAAGCCATTCTATTCAATTTTACTTTTAAAGCACAACCCAATGACAACAGTATAATTTTTAGGGATGAATACCTTGAAGCGACAGTAAGACTTTTATACTGCCTATATTAGTGTACTAGTGCAACCATAACAAAATAGCATTAAAAAAAAATTTACCACACTGGGGCGCGTGGGTGGCTCGGTGGGTTAAGCCTCTGCCTTCGGCTCAGGGTCCCGGGATGGAGCCCCGCATTGGGCTTTCTGCTCAGCGGAGAGGCTGCTTCCCCTTCCTCCTCTGCCTGCCTCTGTGCCTACTTGTGATGTCTCTCTCTCTCTAATAAATAAATAAAGCCTTAAAAAAAATACCACAGACTAAGTGGCTTAAACAACAGAAGTTTGTTTACTTATAGTTTTAGAGGTCTGAAGTCTAAGATCAAGGTGCTGGCAGGTTTAAAAGGGTTTCTTCTGAGGGTTCTCTCCTTGGCTACCTTTTTCACAGTGTAATTTCCAGGGGTCTTTTCTGTGTGGATGAACTAGGTGCCTCTTTTTGCAACCAAATTTCCTTTTCTTACAAAGAAACCAGTAAGACTGAATTAGGACCTCATTAATTATCTCTTTAATGGCTCCATCTATACAGTCACAATCCAAGGTTTTGGGGGGTCAGAGCTTCAACATATGAATTCTGTACAGACACAATTCAGCATACTGAAGGAAGAGAATGATGTTAGTGCATACATATCAATACCTGACCCATCAGTATTTAGTAAAACAATGCATACGCTGAATTAACATCATAATCCCCAAACTTAAGCCTCCTTTATTGTTCCTCTAACCCACTCTGAAGAAGGGGAATTATTAAACAATCTTTATTTTTAGTTTTTCCTAAGACTTCTACTTATTCAAAGCAGGGAAGTCGAGAATAATTATTTGGTGAAAAGGTGAGATAACTGAGTCAGAATATGAAGAGCCATCATCCATCTATTCAGTTAGCTTCTGCCAGGCTGCAAACCAGATGTGAAATTGTTAAATGTCTAGAAACTAAACTGTAATCTCATGCTCTCTATGTCCAACAGATCAAATTTTATTCATTTATTTTTTGGTAAGACTTTATTTTTAAGGTAATCTCCTTGGGGCTCAAACTCACAACCCTGAGGTCAAGAGTTGCTTGTTCTACTGACTGAGCCAGCCAGGTGCGCTTAGGGGTCAAAAATTTAGAAGTCACTGTATCCAAATCATTCCCAAAACTTTAGAGTAAACTGTGTGGTGCATTGTTTATTTCATCTCTCATTTCAATACAGATGAACCAGAACTATTCTGTGCATAATGCAGTTCCTATCAAAGCATGTAAACATCTGCTATGTTGTAGAGATGATGATGATGATGATGATGATGATAATAAATTAGCCAGAAACATCAGAAATGTTTCTGGAAGAAGTGACCTTTATGTAACTGCATTTGAGAGTTTGGTAGGAGCTGGTCAAGTAAAGAAATAAGGCAAATGAACCAATATAAGCAAAGACTCATTAATACGAGCCAGCAGTGAAAATCTGGGGAATCAAAAGTAGTCCAGCACTGGGAGAATGAAAAATATGGAAAGCTCTAAGAGAAATAAGAGACAGGAAGAAGCTAGATCATTCCTACTATATAAATAATATTAATCACTGAGGTGAAGTAGCTTGGCCAAGGGCATAAAATTAGTGAATGGCAGAAGCAGGATTTATAACAAATTTAACTCCAAATACTTCACTTAGCGACTGTAATGATGAATAACCACTACTGTTTTGCAATGACAAAAGACTACCTCATTTTACACATAAAGAAATCAAGGCTCTGGGGTGCCTGGGTGTCTCAGTTAAGTGTCCAACTCCTGATTTTGGCTCAGGTCATGATCTTAGGGTTCTGGGATCAAGCCCTGCACTGGGCTCCTGCTCAGTGGGGAGTCTGCTTGAGGATTCTCTCTCTCCCTCTCTCCCGCTGCCCCTCCCCTCCCCTTATGTTCATGATCACGCTCTCTCTCAAATAAATAAATCTTAAAAAAAAAAAAAAAAAGAAAAAGAAAAAGAGTAAGAAATCAAGGTCCAGAAAGGAAAAGATGAAATGTAATTAGTATTACAGGTAGTAATAAAACTCAAGTGACTCAGACATTCTATTCCTAGGCCAGAGTACTTTTCTTTTTACCAAACACTGCCTCCCATTTAAAATGGTGTATTGGGGCACCTGGGTGCCTCAGTAGGTTAAGCATCTGCCTTTGGCTCAGGTCATGATCTCAGAGCCTGGGATTGAGCCCCAGGTCAGACTCCCTGCTCCATGGGGAGTCTGCTTCTCCCACTCCCTCTGCCCCACCCCTTGCTCATGCACACAATCTCTCGCTCTTCTCTCAAATAAATGAAATCTTTAAAAAAAAATGATGTATCATAGTTTCAATACACATGGGGGGGAGAAATGAAATACACAAAGAAATAATAATATTTAAGGCTTATAAGAGAGATTCACAGAGCAGAACTCCTATATTCAGTATTTACCAGTGGATAAGCTCTGATGTAAGCAGACAGACAATAAAACCTGTTTAGGGTGTTGGACACATAGTAACAAAAAAGTGAAATAATTTAGTGAAAAAATTATTTTGTCAGGATAACTATACTTCCTTGTTAAATGTTTGAAGAATCAGATTTTCTTGGAAAGTACCATTAAAGGTAGGTAAGAATGATCATTTCTCATTGAATTTTGTAAAAACCACATTTTTAGAAAACAATTTTAGTAAAGCATAAATGTTTTGACTAATTAGAGAACTATGTATCATATTCTCCCTATAGCAAAGTAACATGAGTTCTTGTTAGTTTCCCCTAACACCACACAATTATGTAAGGATAGACTAGACTTCTAAGTATTAATCTTGAATCATTTGACAATGCTCTCCATGCACTCGAAAGAAAAGGAAATGGGAATGGAGAAGTGTACAATTACTCATACTAATACAAAGTACCAAAAGCCCAAGAAGGTGGGGAGATGGAAGATGACCTCCCAAAGAGAGACTGGATATATGGATTCCCAAGAACTGCTTATTCTTTTTCCTGGGAAGAACAGTTTTCATGAATTAAGGTAATATAAGAGTTCATTTATCTGTAACAACAATTTCTCTAAAATCACAGGTATCTAAAATAGTGTTTGGATATTTGGACAAAAGTAAACATAGAACTGACTTACTCTGCAATGTCAAGATAGCCACAGGAAGCAGCTGCATGTAGTGGTATCCAGCCTTCATTATCAGGTTGATTAATATTTGCTCCATTTTCAACCAGAAACTTCACCATATCAACATTGTCATCAATGCAAGCCTAAAAACAAAACAGAAAGCACAATTAGGAAAAATGTGAATCAATGCTCCGAATAAACTCTGCAGCTTTTATAACATAAATATTCTCTTTTTTAGTCTGCTGCTATCTCGACTGTACTGCCATTAAACAGGCTAATGGTACCAACTAAATTGTAAGAGTCCCTGCTTTGAGGCACATATGTGACTAGACTATGCCAATCTCATGATAAAAATAAGTAGATAACAATCAAAATATTTTATAAGTACCAATAATATCCTCTCCAATGGTTCCCAAAATGTGGTCTGTTGAGGGGGAGGGATCCTTTCAAGGAATTTACAAGGTCAAAACTATTCTCAAAATAATACTAAGATGGTAGTTCCCCTTTTCACTGTGTTGACAGGTGTACTTAAGAGTACAGAAAGCATCAATGGCAAAATCTGCTTGTGCGTTAGCACAAATCAAGGCAGTGGCCAAAAAAAATTCTACTAACAGTCACTATATCTCCCACTACGCACTCAGTTTTTTTTAAAAGCTATTTTTATTTATGAATGTCCTTGGCAAAGTAGTAAAACCTATAAATCTTACTAAGTTTGGACCCCTGAATACACATCATCTTTTTAATATTCTGTGGAACAAGACAGAAGTATGGATAAAACACTTCTTCCAAGTACAATGACTGTTCTAAGGAAAAGCACCTGTGCAACTACGATGTAAGCTGAACTAGCCACTTTTCCCATGGAATACAGTGTTTACTTAAATGAGAAACTATACTTAGTCTAACTTGGGTTTTTGGCATAGATTTCAAAAAAACCCCACTATTTGCTGTCGATGATGCATTCACACTTTAAGAGCAAATGATGATTTTAAAGTGCTATTTATGTGGCATGGGTACAATACAGCTGTTTTAAAATGAATTAATAAATACTTAAAACCCTCAGTTTTAACCTCTATTATCATCAAATATTAACATATACACACCACTGAGACAAAAAATTTGAGAACTGCAGCCTATAGTAACTAGAAGAAGGGACTTTGATAAATGTCTACTTTGTGCAGGTAGTATGACTGGTACTTTACTGATTTATATACACTATCCTCACGTAAACCTTCATGAGAGCAGAAATTCTGCTGTATCTGCAGCATCTTACACAGTTCTTGGCATGTGGTAGGGGCTTAATGAGTGGATGAAAGAATGAGAAAGCTAAGATTCAAAGAGATTAAGTAGCTTGAATAAGTCAGACAGGTGAGAGATAATAGAGCTGGAACTAACAGATGTTTAGATTCCAAAGTATAAGCTCTTTTCCACACATAACACTGCTTTCCACAGATATTCCTAGTTTATCAATGTATTTCTCACCCATTTGTAGTCTCTGCAACAGGATATCATAAGTGTAAGGTACTTACAAAGTGTTGTAAGAATGAAACCAATTTTTCTTACCTATCACAGAAGCAAAAGAAAATACTTTCAGTAGCATTTTCTTAGAGAAAAAAAAAGGGGCTAAAAAAAAAGCACTATGGTTAAAGTACAAAGTGAAATAATACTGACAGGGGATCAGCACTTTTAATTCTAGGCTCTAGTTTTAGCTCTGCCACAAATTTTGTAGTAATGGACAAGTAATTCAATCTTTTGAGGTTTAATGTCTTTATTTTTCAAGTGGAGGAAAGAAGCTGGTGGGTTATGTATCTCTCAAATTCCCTAACGTGTTTAAGATTCTTATGTGTCTATGATTCTTCTCCTTGGAACAAGTTATAAGCAACCTGATGACAAGGTCCCATAGTGCCCAGAACAGTACCTTACATGTGGCAGATGGTAAATGAATATATATAAGTAACATTCATATGGACTTTAAGTATATACTGCTTGGAAAAAGAATCATTTTCAAAAAGCAGTGGTTAAAGAAAGGGTTGGAGAAATCTGAGAACCATTAGCTATCTAATAACAAAAAAAGAAGAATGTAAAAATACTGTTATATTAGCAAGTAGTCTATAAAATGTTGAGATTGCTAATGACCCACAAAGGCATCAATTAATATTAGATCTACTTATAGGCTTAATCATTAATTTTCCTTGAGAAAAGATTTTTTTTTTAAAGACTGATCTATTACCCTTTTCACTCAATCTGCTTTAATTTGTATAGGCTCTGTAACAGTATTTTGACTTCTGTCACTGATATAAAAATATAAAATTCTATTTGATAAATCTAATATGAATCTGATTATTGTTTTTAAAAATGAAAGATAATGTCAACCAAACAAGAAATGATTCTTTTATAAAGGGATTTGGGAAATGCTCACAATTTATTAAATTTTTAAAAAAGGATATAAGAACAGTTTTCCTAATATGATTCCAATTTTACAAAAAAAATATGTACACAAAAAGACTAGAATACATATTGAAGTTTAATAGTCATTTCAGTGGTTGTGAGACCAACAAAAATTTTTTTCTTCTTTAAATTTTTATTTCCAAAATGTTTACAATAAATAGGCAGTTTATATAAGAAAATTTAAGACTCGATTCTTTTTTTTTTAAGATTAAAAAAAAAAATTTTTTTTTAATTTATTTGTCAGAGAGAGAGGGAGAGAGTGAGCGAGCACAGGCAGACAGAGTGGCAGGCAGAGGCAGAGGGAGAAGCAGGCTCCCCACCGAGCAAGGAGCCCGATGCGGGACTCGATCCCAGGACGCCGGGATCATGACCTGAGCCGAAGGCAGCCGCCCAACCAACTGAGCCAACTGCCAGAGGGAGAAGCAGATTCCCTGCTGAGCAGGGAGCCCAATGTGGGATTCCATCCTGGGACTCCAGGATCATGACCTGAGCTGAAGGCAGTTGCTTAACCAACTGAGCCATCCAGGGACCCTAAAGATATTATTTTTAAGTAATTTCTACACCCAACGTGGGGCTCAAACTCACAACCCAGAGATCAAGAGTTGTATGCTTTACCAGCTGAGCCAGCATGGTGCCCCCCCAAGACCTGATTCTTAAAGGAGAAATATTAAACCTGTTTTAATATGGAGAAACAACCAAATTGTTGGTCAAACTGTTTCTTAACCCCTTCAGAAAACCATCTGACAGTATTACAAAAGTATAATAGGAACTGACTACAATACTCCCATCAGTAATACCGGCTCAATTTAGCAGTAGAGAGAAGTAAGAGGGAACATTTTATTATTTTAAGAAGACAATGTTTAAAAAGAGCTCTTCAGGGTTTTTAAGCAGAGGGGTGAGATGATCAGATCGGTATTTCAGAAAGATTTCTGGAAGCAATATGAAAAGAGAAGAGCCTGAACTGAGCCTTAGCAGTTTTTCAGACTGATATATACTGAAAAACTTAAGGTGATGGAGAAGCCATTCATGAAAATAAATGCTACAGGTTCAAGAAGAGGTTGGGAAAATAAAGATTATTTATTTCATAGCTTTGGACATGCTGAATTTATGGGTGTCTGTACAACTATCTAACCATGTATATCCAGTGGTCAACTGGATATGCAGATCTAGAGCTTTGAAAATAAATGTGAAATGAAAATATCAATTTGGGAATTATCTGCATTAAGGTAATAATATAGTGGGGCTTGAAATCACTTGGGGAGAGGATGTAGAGAAGTGATTCTGAAAACAGTAAGAGACGTGTTAAGATTAAATTATGATCTGTATATTCTATCTGGAAAACAAAGACATTTGTGGTATTTTATTTGTGGTATTTAGTCAAAGAGAAAGTTCTCGAGAAGCTTACCATCTAGTAATTTCTCGAGAAGCTTACCACCCAGTACAGAAGATAAACACATAAACAGATGACTATAGTAAAAGGAATATGATATAGTTATACGGCTGTACACTACTTATTGTGGGAGCTCAGAAAAGGAAAACTAAGGAAGAATGGTGGGTGATAGTCTGGGACTATTTCCTGGAGAAGGCTCTACACCAGAGCTTAACATATGAACAAGTGACAAACATTTCCTGGTGTATGAATATGCAAAGTCACATATAATGAGGATAAATGTATGCAGATTCTAGAATAGAGTTTATTTGCCATCTTATGAGTAAATCTTTGACATTGATGAGAAAAGATTTTCAAGACGAATGGTTAATTTTTAAAGTTTAGAAAGGCAATCCCCCCCTGGCTCTGAAAAAACTTAACCTGTGGGTATTGCTAATTCCCAACAAATGAAATGTTGCTGATTCTGATTTAAAATAATTGTTTTTAAGTCAGCACAATGTAAGAAACACCAATAAAAATACCTAAAGCAGTTAATACTAAATCTGCTCGTTCCTTTGTTTATAGATGTAGTACATTTTTGAAATGTTTTAAAATCAATTAAATGCTAAAAACGTTGTCACAAAATATGTATTACATATGAATCTCAAGTCTGTGGGGCAAGTTGTTCAAAGTATTCTCCTGAACATTTATAAAGCATACACAAGAAACTGGCAAGGCATGTTCATAAAAATACTGTCGCTGAGAGAATCAAAGGCTAACATATGCAGCACATTAAGAGACACATGACTTGCTAACTTTCAATATTTGACTAAATATGGTCAGTTTATTAAGCCATATACGGAAAGAAACAGAATGACTCAAACTATGTTAGATAAAATTTTGGAGGTATATCTTAAGTGTTTCATGAATACATATCCAGAGCAATTGCCAATAATAAATGGCTGTGTGAAGACACATTTGTCATTTAATTCCAGGTACAGGCAGCTTTGTCAACTTAAGCTGTAAACTAATTCAAAAAACTAGTTCAAGTAAATAAAACATCTGTTTTTATCAAAAAGGAGACCTAGTTATTTTTCTCAGCAAGTTAGCTCAAGGACAAGCTTCGTTTCCCACACTTTTAAAGAAAAAAACTGCAACCTAACAACAGAGTTGAATAAAGGGAATATATTCAACACTGGCTGAAAGTAGACAAAATCGAAGGCCTATTAACTTTTGGGTGGGGTATGTATAGTTTTAAATTCCATTCCTAGAGAAATAAAAACAAATGTGTTAAGCGACTACATAATTCAACTGAGTAAAATCACAATAGCAAAATTAGTAGCATTTGAAATAAATTTTAACACTGTAATATTCCTTTTCATTAAAGTGGTTTTGTGTAAAGTACATACGCTAGAGCCACACTGTCTGGGATTAATCCAGTTCTGCCACTTACTAGCCAGGTTTTGTTGGATAAATTACTTAACATCCTGTGTGCCACAGTTTCCCCTGGAAAATGGGGGTAATAACAGTACCCACCTCAAAAGTTTACTATGAGAAGTATATTAATTAATATAGAAAGCACTTAAGTAGTACCTGTCAAATATTAAATGCTTTTATGTTTGTGTTAATACATAATCAACATGCTAAATCACCTCATTAAAATTTTCTTTTTTTATATTCTTAACTAAAACTTACTTTTTCGTCCCTCTACAAATTATAAAACAAGGTTATATGCTGAAGACTTATACAGTACCATTTTGGTTAAAGTCCCACCCACAATTATTTCTAAGAGGAGGATTAAATTTTGAAAGATGTACTAAGGAAATATTCGGGATTTCAAACTTCTTTCAAATAAATATTAATATTTAAAAGTTTTATATAAGCTCATTCATACAAATTATATACAACTCAGAAGAGAAAAGAGAAAAAGATTTAGTTGTATAAATGTCATTAGAGAACTTAAATTTAAATAAAATTGCAGCCAATTAATTGAAATGTTTACAATCTGTGCCTAAATGTTAGTAATATAGTTAATTAACAGACAAATTAATTTGAATATGGAGGTAATCTAAATCAATTTCCACTTCCTTGAAACAAGTCTTTATGACTCTTACTAAGGAAAACTTGGTTCTGCTCAACAGTTAAGAAGAGAAATTTGTAGATATACTAGAAAATAGTCCATGCGCTAGGCATTCAGATTGACACACATGTCAGTGAGTAGGCTTAAAGAGGAACTGACCTGAAGATGTCCAAGCAAGTATTTGTCTATTTTAAAGAAAACTGAATTTGGACTATCTAAGGAGGAATTATGGATGTGGTTTACACAAGAGAAACAATGAAGAACCCTAGCAGTACTCTCATACTGAATAATAAAAAAATAAATACCTTGGTCTTGCATTAAGATGGGCAAATAATGAACATGTACAATCTTAAGAGTCAACTATTATAATTATTTATGAAAACAAGTAAAAAGTTCAGTACCGCAATAACTTTTTGTTTAAAGATCTTATTTATTTAACAGAGAGAGAGAAGGAAAGCACAAGCAGGGTGAGCTGTAGGCAGAGGGAGGGGGAAAAGCAGAATCCCTGTCGAGTAAGGACAGTCCCATATAGGGACATATAGGGACTGTCGAGTAAGGAGTCCCATATAGGGCTCAATCCCAGAACCCAGGGACGATGACCTGAGCCAAAAGCAGACACTCAACTGACTGAGCCATGCAGGCCCCTCAGCACTGAATTAATTTTATTTTTTTATATTTTATTTATATTTTTGCCTTTCTATTCTTATCATATAAGCAGAGAGGAAATCTACATGTAAAAATAAAAACTTGTCCTCATAATAAATCATATATTCAAATGACAAAATGATTGGGACAATAAATTTACAACACAGATTATACACAATGCTGGAACATGGAAAATTCTTCATTTGGATTAAGAAAGTTCATGGTTATGTACATCTGGTATCCTAGAGAGAATAAAGGAGACATATTCCTAGAGAGAATAAAGGAGACAAAGAGAAGATCCAATATATATTTGTGGATTGAATAAACTAGACATGGCAAACACTATAAAACATCTGAAAAACTTTTTTGAGATAAAAAAAAAAAGCTTTAGGAGAAAAAAATCTAAGTATTGCTTGCATGCCTCATCCAACAAGTACTACGTATTTGAAAGACAATACTAAAAACTGGAAACCATAAATATTCAAAGATTTAAATATATCTTTATCCTCTCATTACGGAGCTCTCTTATTTCCTTTACTGATAGAGATCTATAAAGTAGTAAGTTAAACCTAGATCTTTAGAGGCCAACACTTTCATTTGGGAACTTAGAAAGGGAAAAACTTTTCTTCTAGAGTTTAAAATCCTTAGGGATCTAAAGAGAATCGAACTTCAAGGATCATTCTCTTGCTAGTAATTTTTATTGACTGTCTACTATATATAAAATACATTCTGGTGAATATAAGGAAGAACACTAAAGAATATATTCTCTGTTTCCTTTATGCACAGTGCCTGGCATATAGGAACTGTGTAATAAACACATATAAAATGAGTCAAAACAAAATGTTAACTTCTTAACAAGTAGGCATTTATTACTTAGTGTGTGTATGTGTACACAAAACTGTGCTAAGTACTGTGCCAGACTCGCTGCTTTTATTGTTTCATGTGTTCGTTTTTTTTCTCCCAACTAGAAGACAGCTCCTTAAGAACTGAAAGTGCCTTCTATACCCCATAATACCTAACAGAGCCACGCAGTAAATTTTTGTTAATGAGCTAAAAACAGAATGCTTATAATCTATAATTAGGAAAATAAGATAAGCAGATAAAACAGAAAAATAATATGCAATTTAAAAGAAATACAGCATTAATCAAGAAAAAGTCAGTATGAGAGTAGAGATGAGTTCAACTTTTTGGAGAAAATAAATCTTTGGCCATGTTTCATTAATGTCTGAGCTCTACCTAGGAAAGCAGTTGCTGTTACAGTTTGCTGTTCCTTGTTGTAGTCTTTTATTAGAAGTGGTCACAAACTGACCTGGAGGGGTTTAATCAGTGTATATACTAAGAAGAAAATAATATAGTTTCAGGAGAGGAAATAAAAGCTTCTACTTAATATTTCTATTAAATTTTTAAAAAGTTCACAAAAATATGTATAATATTGTACCATTCTTGCCACTGATATACTTAATTAAGAGTCCAGAAGAGTATGTGCCAAAATGTTAATTAACAGAAGTCAAAGTCATTATTTTCCAAAAATGTCTCTATAGTGAGGACATAAAGTTCTTATGGCTTTCCAAAACAAAACAAAAAACTTCACATACTCGTTATGTTTCCTGATGAGCTTCTTCAGTGTCCAGCAAAATATGTGGCCAATAAAGAGTAGGAGATTCTTTATTAACTCAGAAAGTATTTACTAAGTGTCCACTTCAGCCACTATGCTAGTGCTAGAAATATACTGGTGAAGAATATAGACCAGATTTCTGTATTCAAAGAGGTTAGAGTCCAGCAGGGAAGACAGAAAGAGTATAATAAACAATATACACATAACTAGAATACTTAACCTGAATTTGGGAGAAAGAGGAGAAATCAGAACTTCTGAGGGTGGTACCCAGGAATTTCCACTTTAAAGAAATTCGCCATCTAATCTGTAAAAACAGACTAGATTGAAAAACTCTGATATCCATGGTAACTGAAGCTAGAGAGATAAAACAATGCACAAGCAGCATTTGTACAATGGGATCAGAAAAGCCTATATGAAAACGAGAGGACCATCAGTATTTAAGAAAGGGGAGAAAAATAAAAGGGAAGAAAAACAAGTGTTAGAAGGCAAAAATCCAGAAGGAGAAGGCAGTATGGAAGAAAACACAACTTGGCAAGCCAAATGCCCCACATTTTGGTGCTCCTCAATAACATACTAAATAAAACATGAGATCAAAGGTAAGATGATAAGCCCTATTTAACAATAAAATCTATCCAATTAAACAAAATATATTCAGGAATCAAGACAGGATGATCAAAGGACTCATAAGTAAATCAAAAAGAATCCAAATATTATAAATTCTAAGAAAGTAGAAATATTAATACAGCTAACAAAACGAAATGAGGGGACAGAAGACAAAAATGGATGAGTGCTGATATGCTAATCTTATAAAATAGTAAAATCTTCCTAAAATTGGAATGTGGTCCATGAATTCATAGACTATTTTCTTGATCTTCCAGGAACATTTAAGGAGATACTCCCTCTAGTTGTAAAGAAAATTTAATCTAAAATTTAACCATTACTTTAGTCTTCAGTAGTTTTCTTTGGCAAACAAAAGCAAAACTAAATTTAACACTTTTTTAAAAAAAAGTTTTTATTTATTTATTTGACAGAGAGAGAGAGACAGCAAGAGAGCGAACACAAGCAGAGGGGATGGGAGCAGGAGAAGCAGACTCCCCACTGAGCAGGGAACCTGATGTGAGGCTTGATCCCAGGACCCCAGGATTATGACCTGAGCCAAAGGCAGACATTTAACCGAGCCACCCAGGAGCCCCAAATTTAACACTTTTTAATTAAAATTGTATTTATAATATGTGTCCTTTTAAATAAAAGCATGTCAAAAGATCTGCACAGAGAGATCCTAAATAATGTTCCCTAAATGATGGTTAGTTATGGATAATTAACATCCACTGGGCCACTATTACTACTTTTTTTTTTTTTAAGCATATAGCACAGTGCCTAGCTCAAAATTAAAGAGCTAAATCCTGCCAGCAACTCACAGTCTAATAAGAAATAAACAAAAACACAGATAAAATCACAAAATGATATAACTTTTCTAATCTCAAATTCTCCTCTGTATTTTAATATGCATGGATTATACTTTAGTATACCTTTTACGAAATGTTTTAACAAAAATGTTAAATTTTAAAAACTATGTATATGTATATAAATAAATTCAAATTGAAGAAAAGGAGAGACATTTGGGAAGAGAAACAGATTTTTTGGTCATGTCCATGACATAGATGGCGGGGGCGGATTGCAGGGAATAGGCTAGGTCTTGAAACTATATCCCTGCATCCTTTTCAGAAAGCAAAGAGCAAAAATACATGTGACAGGCTGAGAACCTGGTACTTTTCTGCTATACTCGGATATGCTATGGGAAAAAATATCAAAGATGAAGTTAACAATATATAATTCTGAGTCCCAGGAGAGAAAATTTTAAAAAAATCTATTTGGTTATTTTAACCAAATAATATTTCCCATTTTAGACTACCAAGCTATTCTGTATTTCCGGGACCACTGATGGAGGAGTTACAGGAGCAGGAATTGATATCTCTAAGTCACAAAATAAGAGGGTCACTAAATATTCAAATGGAGAGCAAAGGGTTTATCCCCCTAACCCTAACAAAAACAAATGAGCAAAGATGAAATTGATTTTCAAATACTTTGTTGAAAAGTAAGAGAGAAACAGTTACTAGTAAGCATAGTACCAATAGGATGCAATTATTAAGTATTTACTAATAATAAACTGAGGGATATAAAATGCCACAAAAATTATTTATTTTAGTTTACTGCTATGGTTAAGTAGGCTCTAAGATGGCAAAGATCTGTCTCAGGTAGTCATACCCTTGTGTAAATTCCTCCCCTGGAGTCTAGGCTTGACTTGCTTCCAACAAACTGAGCAGGGCAGAAGTGATGCGATGTCATATGTACTCTCTCTTGCCCTCTCCTGGATCACTCACAATGTGGGAGCACTCAAATGCCATGTCAAGAGGCAGCCCTGTTAAGAACCCCATGTGGAAAGCAGGCAAAGTCTGTCAATAACCACATGAGTTAGCTTTGAAGTGGATCCCTATTTGCTCATCCCCCAGCCCAGTTAAACCTTCAGATAAGACTGTAATCCCAGCCAATGGCTTGAGGGCAACCTCATGTGAGATCTTGAGGCAGAAGCATCTAGATAAGCTCCATTCAAATTCCTGAATCATAGAAAATATGAGATAATAAATGCTTATTATTTTCAGTGTAGAGGTAATTTGTTATGTAGCAATAAACAGTGGCTACTTTGCTAGATTTGGGATGAAAGTAAGAGGCATTTATATCAATTTTCATTGGTTCAGCTTGTGTGCACCCAAACATCATGCTCCCTTCTATACTTAATCTCTAATTTGTCATTTGTCCTATATATCAACTCCTTTTAAATGCTATCAAGTAGTCCTTTACACAAAGAGTCATCTAAATTATCTACACCTATCTCTCCATTTCCATAAATTCAAAGCTCTAATCACAGTGGACCACCTCCATTTCTTGACTATGCCAGAACAATCTGAAATTACAACTTCAGAGTAAGTAAATAACAATCACCTGGTAATGTGCCAGTGTGTACATGTTTGATGAGTGAAAAGGAACAAAAGAATAACCTTCTAAATAGAGCTATCCTAATAAATAAATTTTTAAAAAACTATATTATTCCTTCAATATTTATTTTTGAGGAGGGAGGGCATATGAATAGCAAGAAGAAAAAAAGTAAGCTTTTATATATTCCTTTACAATGAGGGAAAGGGAAATGTATGATTTTCTATTGTATAATATATTCATTTAATAATCTCCCCCCAAAATGTTATAAAAAGATGCTAGGACTTTTACATTTACATAAAAGAAAGTTTTTATATTCCTCCAAATGCAGATCTCTAGTCAAGAGAAAATAATAAGGCAAAAATAAGAATACCCAATTTTTCAAATTGCTTCCTGAAACAACTGTCAGTATAGAGCCCTTCTGAAAGCAATTTATCACAAAAATTTACTGTTGTATTTCCCAAATTGTTTCCATGAAACTACTAAACTAAAAATGTTAATAAATGGTTTCTGACAAAAATTCTTAAAAACTTCTAAAAATTTAGGAAATACTGGATTAAATATTTCTTTACTAGAACTTGTCAACAAGTCCCTTTTCCCAATAAAATCCATTTTTATCACCAAAATCTATTTTTATGTCCAAGCTGAGGCACTCAGTCTAGGGCTATGGTCCCACACAATCCATGTGAAATACAATAAATGAGTATAAATTCCACTGCACTATAAACTCCAAGTCTCTCTCAGATATAATTAATCAATAGTGAATTAATACTTTCATAATTTTGTACTATTTTGCATCTTTAGGAGGAAAACTCTGTATGCAGATTTTATGCACCAATAACTATATGGAACCAAGAAACTTCTGAAAGATCTTTTTATTATGTACCTATACTAGACCAATGATTAACATGGCTCACTCAATACATTACAAATGAGATTTTCACCTTTGGGGATGATTCTCCAGTTATCTGGAAGACTGTAACACATGGGTATTTCTGACAGAAAGAGAGAGGCCACAAAATTTTGCTGAGGCAAACATGACAATAAAGAGTCTTTTAGATAAAACCCAGCACTAACGAAGAAGCATATCCTTAGGTTCCACCACAAAAAAAGCTGGTTGACAGGAGGAGGGGGTTGAGTCCAGGTGCGAAGAAAATGTAACCTGATGATGAAATTTCATTTCTTTTTGATCATAAGACTTAACTAAAGCAGCCTCGGACTTCGTAACTTCTCTGGAAGATAAAGGGTACCTCTGGAGCAATGGCCGAGGAACTGCTGGATCCTACAGACTGCTCTTCAATTTAGTCTTCTTTTAACCATCTTAAGTTTTTATTTCTTAAGCTTTCCCCAGCTTATGGTAATGTAACGAGAGTTAAATCACTCTCTCCTTCCATTTTCTATAACATATAAACATATCTGTCCTAACATACTCAAAATACTGTTATAATTATTTTCCCATATGTACTATCTCTACATTCACTTTCCTCTCATGTCTTCACTATACTATTAGGTCTCAAAGTCAAGGATCCCATTAAGTACTCATAACACAGTATTTAGAATACATCAGACAGTAACCAAATGTCAATTGGAGGAACCTGCAAGTACAATTTAGCTTCAATGGTAGGACTTCAGAAATAGGTTGCAGAGTTTTTGTTACCTGTAGTTCACTGTATCAGAGAAATTAATTTTTCCCTGTCATATCTGACTTACTACATGAAGATAGAGAGGTTGCAAAACATTTTGAAATCTTTTTGTTAGGGAAATAATACCTTCCCTTTTCATACATGAAAGGTGTGTAACTGATACCAACCATTCTAATATCTATGAAGTATTAAACTATCTTGGAGTTAAATGTATGAATGAGTAATAGTCATGATCACTCAGAAACATCACATTCTTCAAAGCAAAAAAGACGACTAGAGCTAAGTAAGATCATACGGGGGCAGAAATAAGGTACTGTTTTAGCAGCCCTTTCGATGCCTATCACTGCTGCTCTTGAAGGTTCACACCTTTTTCAATTGTGTCCCCTAATCAGATAGCACGAGTTCCAAGAAGACTCCAAGCAAATAAAACTTCTTTTTACTTCCTAATACCTGCCATTAATGGTCCACTTTCCAATTGCACCCCATGCAGATATGATCCCCTCCCCTCCCCTGTAGTGAGATAAAATAAACCAAAACCACTTTTAAGTTTCCCTAAAAAAAAAACAACCCCCACAAAAGCAAAGAAAAAAGCAAAAATTATATAGACAATAGCATACGATGTTTTGTTAAAATAATGTTAGCATTCTAGCATAAAACTACTGCCACAAAAGGAATTCCTTCCACCAGTAAGACAGACTCCCAATACACATAAGGTTCTTAGTAATTTAGCTACTGTGGTAATAAAAGCAGCCAAGAAGACAGTACTGAAGACGAAAGCCAGCTAGTTTTTTGGTTTTGGTTTTTTTTTTTTCTTTCTTTTTTGGAGTGGTGCCTTGCATTTCTCTGAAAGTCTAAAAGCTAAGTCTTGACCATATAAGGCTGTGGGATTCCCATGGATGGAAATGCCTAAGCAACAGTCAAATCAAATAACCCTAAAATACATGAAACATAGGTACTAAGCTACCATGAGAGGTTCTTACTTTTTTTCTAATTTCACTTACATTCTCATAGATAATCCTGAAAGTGTTCCTGTAAAACATTATGATCAAATTCACAAAGTTAAAATATATAAAAAGTATATATAAATTATTGAAATTTCCTTAAAAAATACTTTTGATGGATCTCTCCCCATAAAGGCTGTTATACATTCCTTTATCATTTTAAACAAGTACCAAAAAATGTAATTTTACTTTTCTCTATAAACCCAACACAATATCAACTCTTAAAATCTGATGTTACATACCAATGTCCTTCTGGCTAATAGTTTATGCAGCTATAATGATACTTAAAATGCTTTATGGGAATCATTTTTGCTTTTAATAGGTTTTCTGCCTTCTATCTTACTTTTCTCTATCACCATTTAAAACTATCTTGATAATTTCCTATCTTCATTTTAATTTGTAGCTCTTAATTTGCCAAACACTGAAAAAAAAAATAGAGCTTCAATAAGAGTACACAGAAACTGTGTGAGGACTTCTGCTTAGTAAAATAAAAATATTTGTGCTTAAGTGTGTGGACTCTGCAATGTCTGTTTCAGTTTTATGAGTAATGTTTATTTTCCAGTGTTTTTATGTCACAAAGTTCCCCATATGAAAAAAATGTACTGAAGAAACTATGACCTACCTATAAAATGTAGAAGGCTGACCAAGTGACACCAAAACTGACAACTGCTGATAAAAACTAAAACTGATAAATGTTACTGGCAATGTTTTCTCTGCACAGATGTGATTAAAAAGAACAATCAGGTGACACAAGTGCTGATCATTTCAGAGCTCCTGGAAAAAAAAAAATAGTGACCCCAAGAAAATGAGCAAAGACCCTGAGATAACAGTTTACTTTTCTATTACTTATGTTTCATTTACAACTTTGCATGCTCATGTCTTTAGAATAATAAAATGTACAATGACTTACTTTGCGATTTAATTTTCAAGAATTCAAGAACAACAAAAAAGGAAAAGCAGATGTAGTTCATTTTACAAAAATAGCAATATGTAAACCTCAGTGGAACACTCCTATCTGATACAAATGGAAGTATTTTCTGATACAGCTATTTCATGTTAATAAGAGAACAGACTATATTAATAAGACATCAGTTAAACCCCAAGCTCTACTTTGTCACCATATTAAACTTCCTCTCCCAGAAAACATCTTTCAGAAGACCAAAACTAGTTTGCGGACTTTAATACCCCTCACCAGCACTGCTATGCTATTCAGGTCTTTTCCAAAACTACACAACGTCATTAGGTACAATATACCTGGCATACAAAGGAAGATCATTTAATATAGATGGTTATGAAATAAAAGATTTTAAGGGATCCAAACAGGAAATAAGATGATCTTTATTTAATATGACAAGTGCCATCTTTTCAAGGATATCAGAAGATAGGAATAGCCTAGAGAGGAGTCAGGGCTTCTAGGAGAAACCTATTCTATATCTTTAAGGATAAAGAAATGGGGAAGGCTAAAAATTTTCCTAAAAGGAGGAAGCAGCCTACTGGATGAAGAGCATTTGGTACTGTTGAAGGAGCACAAAGTACAAGAAAGAATGGTAGGTGATTTGGGAGGACTAAGTAGAAATGAGAGGGGGAGACTATAGCTAGCCTCACACACCAGCCTAAGAAGACTAAATTTACTCTGCACAACAGTAATTGTCAAGAATGAGTAACATAAGGGGATCCCACTAAAGGAAAAAAAAAAAAATCCTACAGACTTCCCAAAAATTGACATTATCTTTATTATGCTATTTAAATAGCTATAAACATAAACCTAGGCCTTTACACATGCTGTAGTACATACATAAGCCAAAAAAATTTATAAATTTCCTCACCACTTTTTTCTTTATTTTATGAAGAAGGCTGTGATGTCATTTAGTTGGGAATTGACCGTTACCGTTACAAACATGACATTTTCATTAAATACATCCAGGTCTTTCCTCATTTGTCTATGACTGTTGAATCTGTTGTATTTGGCACCAAATCCAACAAAATGCTAATGTATGTAACTAAAATGAAGAAGCAGTATCCAGCTCCAAGACAGTTGTTTATCTACCCATCTACCTCACTACTCATGTTCATGCAGTATAGACTGTCTTCACAACGAAAACTCAAGAATTAAAACATTCTTGTTGAGATAAGAGATTGAGTTTTAAGAATGCCTGCTAAATTTCTGGCTGATAGGATGAGGTGGAGAATGATGCTGCCACTTCCAAATGTCACCTCTAAGATCTGAGAATGATGAAATTCCCAGAGAAGAGCACACTGTCACTTTCTCCCTCTTTTGACTGAATCTCTCTCTCTCTCTTTTTTTTTTTTTTGGTCCTCATTGTGAATTCCTGATTCTTGACCATTCTATTTCTTTCCAGTCCACCTTTACAGGCTTTACTTGCCTATTTTCTATTTCAACTATCCATTTACCACCCAAGAGGGTTGAACAATACCACCTACTTGCTTTCTGTGCTGTAATGCAGACACACTGATCTAACTGCACAGCAATGCAATAGGGTCCACTATAACGTCACCCTAACCTCACTGTAATGTTCCACTAACAGATCAGTCATTTGCCTGAATTCCTGTCACGTTGTATTTACCACTCTAAAACTCCAGTCTCCTTAAGATCCCACTGATATTAAATATTACTGCTCCATGACGCACTTATATTATCGGGGAAACTGAAATGGTCAACGGCAATTTTCTAAGGATACTACTCTTTTCACATTAGAAGTTCCTACATCTTCACACCCTTCTTTCTTTACTTTGGTTGGTTTGGAGGAAGAAATGTCTTACTATTCCTAAACAAAATTCCCAATGACTTCTTACACTTCTCACTTTTCTATGTTCATGTTTTTTCAATATTTTACTTTATGTTTCAACCAAAGTGAACTACTTACTAGTCCAATTCTTATGCTGGTATTTCTTCTAATGCTGCATCTTTCTCCTATAATGCTTTCCCTACATCTCTGCCTAGACACCTCCCCCAATCTTTCTATTCCTCTAGATTCTAAAAGCTACATAAAGCCTAAAAATATTTCTTGATACTACCTTCCATCTAAAACATTCTTCCTCTTTTCTTCCACATTTTATTATGAAAATGTTCGAACATACAGCAAAGTTGAAAGAACTTTACAGTGAATACTTATGCACTCACCATCTAAATTCTACTATTAATACATTACTAACTGCTATTGGGACGTAACTATTTACCTAGTAATTCCTTTACCCATCTATTAATCCAGCTACTTTGAAATGTAGCAAAAAAGTAAACCTGTAGAAATTAGTATAGATAATTACTAAATTACCTCCTAAATAGTTTAGCATGTATATCATTAAGTAGAATTCAGTATTTGTTTAGTTTTCTTTTGATATAAAATTTACATACTGTGAAATGCAGGGATCTTAAATGCACACTTACTGTGTTTTAACCAATGCATAAAACTGTGAAATCCAAACTCCTATCAAGATTTAGAACACATCACTACAGAAACTTCTTTCATGTCCTTTTCTAGTCAAACTGCTCCTCCAACCCCCTGAGGCAACCATTATTCTGGCTTTTCTCCCAACATAAACAAGCTATTGCCCTCCTAAAATGTCCTGTAAGTGGAGTCCTAGAGTAGATCCTTATTTTGTGAAAGGCTTCTTTAAGCAAAATGTTTATGACATTCATTTATGTAGCTGTGGTTATTAGTAGTTTGTCCTTTTTACTGCCAAGTAAGTATTCCCTTGTATGGCTATATCATAGGTGATCCATTCCTTTACTGATGACTACCTGGACTGTTTCCCGTTTTCAACTATTAGGAATAAAGCTGAACATTATGTACAATTTTTTTAAGAACGTATGTTTTTATCCCTCTTGGGTAAACATTAGGAACAGAATTTCTGGGCAGATGTGTGTTTACTGTGTAAGAATTTGATAAACATTTTCCCAAAGTAGTTATACCAATGTACATCTTCACCAACAACAAGAGTTCCAATTGCTCCACAACCTCACCAACATTTGATGATGTGAGTTTTTATTCATTTAGCCGCTCATGGGTATAACACCTTGTTTAATATAATTGGCATCTTATTCTATATAATATTACTTAAGTATGTACTTCCCTTGCCTCTATTAGACTATAAACTTCCTGGAGTTACAAATTGTGTTAGCCCTCTTTTTCCCCTACAATGTTTATAGCAGAGTGCTCTGCACATGCTGGAACAAGTATCAGTTTAACTGAACTGCTTAATTTCTTTGTCCTTCCTGTTCTGGATAAGCCATGGGAAAAAACAAAATACAAAAAAACAAAAAACAAAACAAAACAAAAACACCCCAAAGGCAGATCTGTGAAATGAGGCTACAGAAAATCAAGGGTTGGTACCCTCCAATTTTATCCTAGTCCTGTTAAACTATGAAGCAATCTTAAAACCATTTATTATGCTGTTTATCCTACAAGAGTGTCACATCTAGGCACAAACATATAGAAACATGCACAAATAGAATGCAAACTCCATATGAACTCCACAAGTGAAGATTTTTGTCTACTTTGTTCATTGATGTGTCCTAGTGCCTAGAATAGTGCCTGTGACTACAGCATAACAGGAACACAAATATTTAAGGAAAATATTTATGTTGAATATACACAACATACACATTTCCATAAATGTGCCTTTTAAATTAATAACAGTGAACTTACATAATGAACAGAACTACTTACAGCTATAGCTTTAAAAGCTTTAACCATAATACCCGTGAACATATCCTTCCAGATATAGATTTAGGTTTCTATCTGGCATTTTAAAATATTTTCCAAAGTTTATCTTCATATAATCTGAAATGGTTATTTTCTTTAACTTAAGTATATGACCCCAGGAAGCATACACACTGAATTTTAAGAGAAGAAGGTGGCTCCTCAAGAGTCACTGCAGATGTACCAAATCAAGCTGGCAACTAATGAGATGTCCTGTACCATAGTATAGGATTGCTCACCTATTAAAAATCTTAATATAACCACTCACCTGTATATCTATACACCAAATAAATTAGGGAGAGAGATTTCCAAATGTTCACTTCTATTCAACACTTAAGATGAGGTCTCTGAAATGGGTCATTGTGAAAAGAATTCTTCAGACCATTAAACATTTCCTGGATTTCAAGCAATCAGTATCCCATAGTGTGTGCTAGGTGCTAGAGCTACAAAGGCAAAATTAAGGGGCTTATATTTTAGTGGAAGAGACAGTGAAGTAAATGAACAATTACAGAACCACTACAGAAAAAAGCAAGATTTCAAGGACAATACTCAAGATTGCTCTGTATCAGGAAAAAGTGAGGATAAGCTTCTTGGCAAAAGTGACTGCTTGAGATACTTAATCTCATGAGCTAGAAAAATAAGGGTCATCCCTGAAAGAAAAACTCAGTAGTAGTCCTGCTCAAGAGCCAGTTTTCTCTAGGGCAACTGATCCTCTTCATGCTGGTTCCTATAGTTACTGAGGGACAACTGAAGGACATTCAGGTTCTTGATACAACAGTTGAAAGGCATTTCATTTGTTTTCAGTTCTTGGTGATTATAAATAAAGCCACTATAAAAATCTGTATACAGGTTTTCATGAAACCATATGTTTTCACTTTTCTTGAAGAAACAAAAAAAGTAAGCTTACTTTAATTTGCTCCTCTCTTGGAATCTACTGCATAGCTTTCTTAAAGGTAATTATCACCATGTAGTGATAATAAGAGCTATTTACTATCTGAATCTGCCAAAAAAAGGGGATCAAGGAAAAGGAGCAAAATAAAAATTAGATTAAGATCTAAAGAGAAGCTATTCAATTTTTAAATTGAATCATTCAACAATTATTTACTGAGAATTCACTATGAACCAGGCCCTGTGATACGTGATAAATGTTTGAGCTTCAATGGCAGACAAACAAATAAATGTACAATCACACCCTAAGAGAAGATATATGAAAGAACAAAAATGCATAATCACACCTTAAGAGAAGTATGAAAGAACAAGGAGCTAATAGGGAAAGATAGGTTTGAGGAGAATAAGAAAGCAAAGGTTTCCACCAGGAAGTCACAAAGCTTAATAGGAGTTAGCCAAGAAGTGGAAAGACTGTTACAGATGAAGGGAAAACATTAATGGGATGAAGGCATGAAAGTTTAGTGTGTATATCTGAGGGTCTGAAGGAAGTGTAGCTAGAATACAGAGGTACAAGAAGAAGAGACTACAAAAGTCAACAGATCTTGAAAGATCTTGGGATTTTCCCTACCAAGTTTGTTCAGCTTGGATCAACTACTTTATATATCTGACAATTCCTGAAAATTAAGAGAGATACAGAAATTCAAAGCAGATCAATCTCAAATCTGTTAAGTGTTCTCTAACAAAGAACATCATTTCCTCTGACTTCAACTGTTACTGATAATTTCAGCACCAACATTTAAGGTGAAATCTGACATTTCCTCTTAAGGAAATTTCCTCTTAAGCTCTTTTATTATTTGCATTTTATACATCATTTTTATACGTTTGGTATTTCCTTTAATACAATAAATTGGTCCACTTTTTAAATACTAGATTTTTGAAATCTGATTCTCAAACTGAAAAAAATTAGCATAACTCTTATTTCAAAATTATAAAATTCAATTCAGCAAGCATTTATTTACCAGATACTCAAAAGATCTGTTTACAAAGACATAAAAATTTGATATTTTTGATGAATTTTACAAAGACAAAAATTTTGATATTTTAAAATGAATTTTAAAAGTAACTTTTTTTGAGAGTCTTGTTTCCATGCTGTTTAACTTATGAAATTATTTAAAACTGATTCTACCAAAAATATCAATCATGTAGACCTTAAATTTTTGTATTATTCTAAATGCCACTATCTGGATCATGATAAATTAAGCCCAAATATCATGTAAATATACTATCTTTTATCTATTTTGCTCATTATTATTAATTCTTTGAGAAAATTAAGGTAAATATAAATACAATAATCAATTCACGGCTCTTCAAAAGAATGAATGTAAAACCACCTACAATTATTACTAAGTCATTTTCCCCTCTACTCAATAACTCTGCCTCTCCTCCCATGCAACATTAGATTTTTTTCCTCTAAAAATCCGTCTACAAACAATAAAGTAATTACTTTTACATAAAAGTTCTTCCTGTTTCTTCCCATTTCTCCTGGACAACAATAAAATACCATTTCTATGTAGTAATTAAATAGAAAGAATGCTTCTGAATGACTAAGGTCATTCAGATACATTCACTCTGTACCCCCAAATAGAATAAAAACTCAAAGGCAGATACATCTCATTTGTGCTCCATAACACAAGGCCTGAAACTGAGTAGTTATAAATAATTAGCTCTCTTTCCCTTTTGGTTAGAAAGGCTGTGGTAGGTACTTTCACATATACCAGTTCAGAAACCCTGCTGCAGAATACTACCCTTCCTTAACAGACTCTGAAGGGGAGAGGCCTTGGACAGATTAGCTCATTCCAGGGATAGAAGTTCTTTCCTCTACATTTTACTATTTCTTAAACACCTACACCATTCTATAACATTTTATTAAGCAACTGGCTGTTTAATAAACTTGAAAATCTGCAAGTATCACTTGCTCTATATTCAACTTTTTGAAAGGCAAAGCTTTAGATACTTAGAGGGGCCAAGCAAAAGTTATGTGGTATAGAAGCAGAGCAAAAAGCAAGGTGAGAGAACTATTGTTTGATTCTTCAAGACACTTTGAAGCATCTTCACTTTGCCTAAAGTGAATACCAAGGTCACACAAAAGTTCAAATATAAATACAAAAACATTTCTAAAAGCCTAAAATAGCAAAACTCATGTTTGAAAATCCACTTTAACACGTTACACTGTAATTCAATTCACAGACAGCTTGGCTAATCTTTCTTCCAGCTGCCATGTTCCTAAAATAATCTCTCTTTACTAATTCTATTCATGTTTTACCATAGCTATTATTTTCCTGCTTAGTATACTTAAAAAGTCTTCAAACAACTTTTTATAGGCTGTTACGCAAAATTCTGGATAAATATTCTAACAAAATAAAATTGAAAAGCCCACTAATTTAAAGACAGCACCACGAGAGCTTAGCAACACAACATTAATAATTGAGAACCAGAGCTACATAAAGAAAAGTTTCTCAAATATTTTATTGTAGTATCTTTTTTCTTTCTTTTTTATTTTACTATTATTTTTTTTTCTGAAGGAGAGGCATACAGTACCTGTGTATTCTAAATCTTCCTTGATTTCCTGCCATCAAGGTAAAAAAAAAACAGTAAAAAAAAAAATAAAACAAAAAATGTAAAGTGTAGAGTATTTCCTTGGGAAGGTGAAAAGAAACTGATAAGCAGATCAAGTGCCTTCAAAGGAAGATGAAAGTTCGTTCTACTCCTGTCTATTTTCACTTAATGCTGGGCTTTAACTAAATATATAAAAATACATTTTCTTTAAAATTTGGAAGACTGCTGGGGCGCCTGGTTGGCTCAGTCGGTTAAGCATCTGACTCTTGATTTCAAACAGGTCATGATCTCAGGGTCGTGAGGTCGAGCCCCACAACAGGCTCCTAGTTCTGCACAGTCTGCTTGAGATTCTCTCCTTTCTTTCTGCCCTTTCCCTGGCTCGTGCGCACGCACACACTCTCTAAAATAAATAAATAAATAAATAATCTTTTAAAAAACTGGAAGACTGTTATACTTATGGAGTATAAGCAAACAACAAACATAATATTTTAAATGGAGTGATCTCTACTCTTATTAGCCTAAGAAGCAATCAGATTGCTTGCCACGGTAAATTTCTGAAAGAACAGAAAATTTCTTCATATAAATGGATCTCTGGGACTGGAAATGTTTAGTTAGGATACTAATTCATCATTCATTTCTTCTATATGAAGTTTTCTTTAATCAATGTTAAATTTTGTAGTACCTTACAGAATAATTAAAGAGTAGAATCTTTCCTGAAAAGTCACTTCTTTTTGAAACAGGGTGATGATCCAAAGTATTATATTTAATTATTCAAATCTTCAGAGAGGATACTGATAATTATCATATCCAAACTAGGCTCTAGTTTTACTTTTATTCCAAAATAGGAAGAGAGCAATTAATAGAAAAAAACAACAACAAAAAAAGGAGATGCCTTTGAATTTTTTGCAGAAACTAGGAACTGCTTTTCTCGTAGTCTTTTTGTTTTTTATCCATCATCCACAGTCCTGTAAACTGTAGAAGTTCTAAACTTGGAATCAGATTAGCCAATAAAAACAAACAAGCTTTTAGTAATGGAAAAAATGACTTAATACAAGAGTAGAAGCTAGCAGAAAAGCAGGTATATGATCCCATATATGTAAACTAAAAATGAAACAAGCACGTAATTAGCTTTTTCACAGTATCTTTAACAAAAAGAACATTTTAAAGAACTTAATGAAAACATAAAATACTAACATAAGACCGGTAACCTGCTAATTCTGTATTATATGTTAGGCATTATATGTTAACATTTTTCAAATAAAGGTATTTAGACCCAGGGGCTGATAATACAGAAATTAATCAAATCCAAAATTTTGAATCCTAAATTCCTTTTCCAATATCACTTACAATCATAAACAGTGTGCCTTGGGATGATAGATCATGTTAGCTGGCAAAAGTCAAACACTGATTTCTCTGGCTGTCTCTAGAAAGTTTCTTGGAACACACCATGATACAGCTTCAGGAATTCACTGAACTACTGGATCTGTTCTGGCCTATCTATTGCTCTATGTTTAGTTCAGGGATTCTTGAGGATATCATATAGATGGAATCTGGAGATTCAAGTAGTACAGAGGCAATATAACACAGTATTTAATAGTGTTGAGTCAAACTGCCCAGGTTCAACTCCCAGCTCTGAAACTTAAGTTGGGACATTACAGTTAAAACTGTTACCTTGTAAAACCAAACCAAACCAAACCAACAAACAAAAAATACCAAAACACACACACACACAGACACAGACACCCCCCCACACCCACCCCCCAAACTGTTACCTTGTTTTCTTCCCTGGTATAATGGAATATTAAGACTAAAAATATTTACCTCTTATGATTCTTTTGAGAAAATACAAGTGCCAGGGAGCCTGGGTGGCTCAGTAGGTTAAGCCTCTGCCTTCGGCTCGGGTCATGACCTCAGGGTCCTCGGATTGAGCCCCACATCGGGCTTTCTCAGCAGGGAGCCTGCTTCCCCCTCTCTCTCTGCCTGCCTCTCTGCCTGCTTGTATCTCTCTCTCTCTCTCTCAAATAAATAAATAAATAAAATCTTTAAAAAAAGGAAAATACAAGTGCCTAAAACAGTGTCTGTTATATAGTTAAACACTATTATGTAAGTGTTAATTTACTGTTTATTATTCCAATGAAACATGTCCTTCTGATGATGCGGAGATATTAAATTCCATACCTGTTATAAGAATCTGTCCTAACTAATGCATCTCTTTACGTCATATTGTTTCACAATAAAAAGGGGGAAGAAGTGGGGCGCCTGGGTGGCTCAGTGGATTAAGCCTCTGTAACTTTGTAACTGCCAACAAGTATTAATCGTCTGAGGGGGGTGAGTAAAGAAGAGAAGAGTTTATTGGGAAGAAAAGGGTTTTTGTAAGTTAGTCTAAAAGGCCCAACTGGAACAGAATGGGATGGTGTAACTGACATCTAATTGAAATGAAACCTTAAGGGGCGCCTGGGTGGCTCAGTGGGTTAAAGCCTCTGCCTTCGACTCAGGTCATGGTCCCGGAGTCCCAGGCTCGAGCCCCACATCAGGCTCTCTGCTCTGCAGGGAGCTTGCTTCCTCCTCTCTCTCTGCCTGCCTGTCTACTTGTGATCTCTGTCAAATAAATACATAAAATATTAAAAAAAAGAAACCTTAAAAGTATATCTCCATGAATTACTTTGTTCTTAAAAATTTTTTTTCTGATCTTGTAAGAGCTTCATAAAACTAAAATGCGTTAAATTTAGTTTATTCTAGAGGCTCCTGGGTTGGCTCAGTGGGTTAAAGCCTCTGCCTTAGGCTCAGGTCATGATCTCAGTGTCCTGAGCCCCACATCAGTCTCTCTGCTCAGCGGGGAGCCTGCTTCCCCCCCCACCCCGCCCCGTCTCCCTCTCTGCCTACTTGTGATCTCTGTCACATAAATAAATAAAATCTTAAATAAAAATAAATTTATTCTACAAAGAATTTCACTTCTAAAATTCTTGTTAAGGTCTCCATCTCCTCAAAATATATTACAATTAGAATTATAATTTGAAGTAGGTATACTTGTTCAGGGGGACCCAGCCCCACCAAGCCACTGCTGATAACCTAAGATGACACATGAATAAACCTAAGGTAGATCAATTCGTCCCTTTCCGAGGAATTTGGAATTAGAACTCAGAAGACCAAGACATCAAGATCTGGATAAAGTTCCCTCTCTAGATATCTAGACCAGAATATAAACTCTGAAATTATTGGTGTCCTTATATTTTGCCTTTTGAACAAGGAAAATAAGAAATTTAGTTTGCTTACAAAAGAATAAAGTGGATTTGTCAGAAACAATGATGAAAAATTTTGTTAAGAGTACTTCCTGGGTTGCATAGAGTTGCTGGTTCGAATTCATTCCAGAAGCTGAGGTTCTATGAGGTATCTCCATAATCTTACAGTGAATTACTATATTTTATTTAGGCTAGTTCTGATGAGTTTCCTTACTTACAGAATCCTAACTAATATGTGTACGAGGTCCTTCTACCATTTTCCTACTTAGCTCCCTTCTTTTGTCAAGGGATTCAAAAGAAAACAGCTGAGTTGATGGTTTAGGGGGCAGATGTCTTAGGGCATATGAAGAACTACAAGGATGCGTGTGTAATTACATACAAATTTGCTAACAATTCTAGAAAATGGATTGGAATATAGGTTTGTTTTTCTCTGCAGAATTTTGTTATACAAAGCCATGCTCCTGGGGGTGGGTAATCAAAAGAAGGCTGTAACTGGTAATACAGGCTGAAACAGTAGACAAACTTCAAACTGTAGAACTAGATACCATTTTACAGATGTGATCTCACAGTACAGAGGAACAGTTTTTTTTTTTTTTTTAATTTTCTTTCTTTCTTTTTTTTTTTTTAAATCTAGGCTAGGGGAGCCTAGGTGGCTCAGCCTTTAAGCACCCTGGGATCAAGTCCCGTGTCAGGCTCCTAGCTCAGTGGGAAGCCTGCTTCTCCCTCTCACACTCTTCTTGTTTGTATTCCCTCTCTTGCTGTCTCTCTGTGTCAAATCAGTAAATAAAATCTTTTAAAAAAATAAAAAATAAATCTAAGCTAAACACTAATTTTGCTTTACAATGATTTAGTATGTTTTAAATTATTATACTTGTCAGATACAAGGCTTGCTGTTAATGTTAAGCTTTTAGTAGCCTTTATTCCATGTTTGTCAAAGATGATCTTTACCAACCTGTATATGCATCACTATACTAATACAGATATTTTACATTAATGCCCAGTATCTTTTCATCTTATTGTTTAAAACCAACTATTTTATGCTTTTTTTTTTTTTTTTTTTTTAAAGTTCTCAGCTCCTACATCCTAAACATCCTAAAATGTTAAACAGGATAGGGTCAAAATTAAGAACACAAGGACCACTATTTTAGTCCTCCCTCTTGGTTGCCACTGAGTGACTGATTCAATCACTAGGCTGACATGAATATGATGGTTCATCCAGCGGTTAATCCGTCTAATCCTGCTAATACTCATGCCACATTTTTGTCACATTAACCACAAAGATCTACCAAGAGCCTGTCCAAGTGGTTTACTAAAAAATCAAGCTATACTTGGTTTGCAACATTTCCCTCACTTAAATTTAAATTTACCAACCTTGTCAAAAAAGGAAGTTAAAGATAGATCACCATAACTTAGTTTTCAGAAAACTCAATCTGGCATCTAGTGATCAACACAATCTCTTTTAAAACAATGTTTAATAATGGATATCAGAATCTTGCCACAGTAGAAGATGATTTTAAACATGTAAAAACTTATAACTTAAACACCATACTATCAGTTACTTTCTCCTATTTTTGTTCCAGTTTACACCTCTTAAAAGCCCTTTTTCTGTACAGCAGAAGGGAATGTAGTCAATGATATTATAATGTATAATGACAGATGATAACTGCATTGTATACAATTGTAATGTACACATTACATTACATACATTACAACTGTCAAATCACTATGTTGTATAGCTGAAACCAATATAACATTATGTCAACTACACTTCAGTAACAAAAAATTTTAAGGCCTCTTTTCACTGTCTTGAAAAATTTCACAAAATTCATGTAACTGTAATTCAACATTCTTGATTCTACTCTTAGAGATTTGGGGCCATTTTCCAATTCATTTTTAAAACATATTTATCATTAAATGCTTTTACTCTTCATATAGAACAAGGCAGAGGAGTTTCCTGTGTACAAACTGCTTTTCTAGATCTTTTCTCATATTTCTCCTATTATAATTACTTAAAATTCTGAAATCCAAATTTTATCTTTTAAGATCCCTTTATTCCTCAAAGACTAGCTGCCTTTCTGGGAATTATGCTTATCTTTTCTCTAAATTTTCTGTAGTCCACTTGCCAAAAGCTTCAAAACATATTCAATTAACCCCTTGATTAATTTTCTTACTTGTTTTTAAAACTCTCCCAAGTTATCCATCACACTGCCAATCAGTCTTTCCTTTTTAAATAAAAAGGTTAATAAGAAAAAAGGCAGGCATTAGTGCAGAAATAAATACTTAACTATCAAAACCAGCTTCCTTGAGTGGCCAAAGAGTAGCAAACAAATACCCATAAATTATAATCAGTATCTCTATATTTAATCCTTAATACAATATTGGAACTAGTTATTTTAGCATTCTTCTCCAAGTCAGATTCATCTTCATCATTTTTCCTCCTTGTTTTTAATTAGAAATCTGCTCTATTTCCCTCCAAGAGATAACCGCTGTTAACAACTAGAGTAATTTCCCCAGATTTGTTACTATGCAAACAACTTTTCCCCCCAAAATGGAATCATACCATATAGTCTAGAAACTAGCTTTTTGATATTTAAATATTTTTTGAAAGAGAACAATTTATGTACTATCAATCCATTTTGCACATAACACATATCTTGACCCAGCATCCCCTATCCCAGATTAGTTTTAAATGTCAAGGGTGGTTTGAAAAGGGAAAAGATACCATGTTAATTTTGCATTAAAGTTTAAAATATAATAACCATTTCCCATTTTGTCTAAGCTGAGACAAGTCCAAAGATGCTTCCTCAAGGTCAAAATAACCCACACAACATTTTTGTACAACTGCTACTTTTCTCATTAAATGTGCAACTTAAAAAAATATTAAAATGCAAAAAGGTCACAAATACTCAAAGCAACTCTAGTAAAATTTTGAACAAAACAAAAACAAAAAAACCTCTTTAAACTGTATTAGGTGAAAGAATCAGGGAATCATCAGGGAGATGCAAATTAAAACCACAATGAGATATCACCTTACACTTACCCGAATGGCTAAAATCAAAAAGACAAGAAATAACAAATGTTGACAAGGATATGGAGAAAAAGGACCCCTCATGCACTATTGGTGGGAACACATACTGGTGCAGCCACTGTGGACTGCAAACAGTATGGCGGTCCCTCAAAAAATTAAAAATAGAATTACCACATGATCCAGTAAATTCCACTACTGGGTATTTACCAAGAAAACAAAAACACAAATTTAAAAAGATATATGCACCCCTATGTAAACTGCAGCATATAAACAAGATATGGATGCAACCCAAGTGCCCACTGATAGGTGAATGGATTAGGAAGATGGGATAGATACGCACACACACATTGGAATATTACCATCCATTAAAAAGAATATCTTGACATTTGTAGCAACATGGGTGGACCTAAAGGGTATAATGCTAAGTGAAATAGGTCAGTCAGAGAAAGACAAATACCACATGATTTCACTCACACATGGAATTTAAGAAACAAATGAACAAAAGAAAAGAAGATTAAAAAAATCAGACTCTTAAACGGAGACTAAATTGGTAGTTGCCAGAGGGGATGTGGGTGGGGAGAATCGTGAAATAGATAAAAGGAATTAAGAGTATATTTAATTTGATGAGCACTGAGAAATGTACACAATTGCTGAATCATTATATTGTATACCTGAAACTAATTTATCACTGTATGTTAATTATAATTGAATAAAAAATGTATTAGACAAAAAAATGTATCAGGTTGTTTTTTATTTATAACTAATATTTTCTTTACTTTTCCTAAAAACACGACTTAGTAAATTCAGAAACTGAGAAAATATTAGATTGTTGACTAAATGCTTTAACTTTACCACTTTGAGCAAAAATCTAACATGCACTGAAAAAATATACTCTCATTTCTCATTTTAATCTATGACCTTATATTCACAGTGCATCATTTTAGGCAATAAAAGACTTTTAGATTGTTACTAATACCAAACTTTATTCCTAACAACTTTGTGCTCTACCCCCTGAAGCCTCTAAAAACACACACTCTGTTCTCCCCCCACAATATCGTAAAAGTAAATCTGGCTTTACTTCTAAGTTCTTAATGAACTCTTCTGAACTTGAAAGGCACAGAAAAACAAACACAAAATTTTACATGTATTTTTAGATGATTCACCAAAATCTTAAAAAAAAAAACATCTAACCATGAATCCTTATCCTCTGGTTTTTCTATAGCCTCATAAATCATTTTCCATTTGGTTCACACTTCCAGAAAACCATGGAAATCTAAGAAAAAAGGCTAAATCCAAGACTTAAACAGAAAAAAAAAACCCAGAAAACAATAAACTATAAACAAAATTTTGATTTATTATAGTTAGGCCACCCTTCCTCCAGGCTGGCTCAAAAACTGTTATATCCTTCAGCATACATTTTGCACTTTGTTATAATTTCTTGTTTATTGCCAGTGTCCCCTAATATCATTCAAATATACTCTGCTTCTGACCTAAACAGTAAGCACACAGTATTTACTGAATGAATATATGCTGTGAAAAGCACCTTCACTCCACTCCAAACCAGAAGTTAAGTGCATGCACATCTTTGACTCCTATTCCCTGAAGTTAATCTACTTCCAACTCATACTAATTCTACCCTATATGTGTCTTGAGTCCATCTACTATTTTCCAACTCTACTGCCATTTAGTTCACTTCTCAGACTACTCAATTTCCTAACCTACTCTCCCTGCCCCTCAGTCTTCTCTTTTCCGTGCATTTTCCACACACAGCCAAAGTGATTTTTTTTTCATTGTTCAAAGATTTTATTTATTTATTTGACAGAGAGGCAGAGAGGCAGGCAGAGAGAGAGAGAGAGAGAGAGAGAGAGAGAAGCAGGCTCCCTGCCAAGCAGAGAGCCTGATGCGGGGTTCGATCCCAGGAGCCTGAGATCATGACCTGAGCTGAAGGCAGAGGCTTAACCCACTGAGCCATGCAAGTGCCCCCAAAGTGATTTTTCTTAAGGAGAAATTTGGTCGTCTCATTTAACCTGATTAAAATCCTTCAACACTTCTGTTGACCTCCAGCTCTTTGAACACTATTCCCCTCTCTGAAATAATTTTCTACATTCTTCTGTCCCTCACAACCCTGGCTTTTACTCATCACTCAGCAGCTCAAACATCACCTTTCCCCAAGAAGCTTTCCTCCTCCCCAAATTTAGGTGAGATGTGCCCTCAAACTTCGACACCACTCTGTACTACCACCATTACATATTGTTACACAAAACTGACATAAATGTATAATTACCTGTATATATTATCTACATACCTCAGTACACTGCAAGCTGTGTTAGGGTAGGGACAATGTTTGGCCATCCTCTTGCCATCACAATTACAGTGATGAACGCTAAGCTTAGGCTGGAGTTGGGGGGACTAGAAGATAATTATAGCCTCTGCCAGTGCCTCAATTCTTAGTGGTGAACACAGAAAATAACTATTAATAGCTTATTGAGATACAATTCACACATCATGCAATAACCCATTTAAAGTATAGAATTAAAAGAGTTTGAGTATATTTAGAGTTGTGTAACCATCACCACAATCATTTTTAGAACGTTTCTTATCATCCTAAAAAGAAATAGTATACCCATTAGCAGTCACTCCCCACTTCCCCTCAATACCTCTAGACTTTGGCAATGACTAATCTATCTTCTATCTCTATGTACTGCCTATTCTGAACATTTCACATAATTGGAATAATCCAATATGTGGTCTTTTGTGACTGGCTACCTTTACTTAAGCATAATGTCATCAAGATTCATCTATACTGTTTCAAGTACAGTACTTTGTTTCTTTTTATTGTCAAATAATATTCCACCAATTCCAGTAACATAATAGAGGACATTTTACTTATCCACTCAACTGATAGATATTTGTGTTGCTCCCTCTTTTTGGCTTTTATGAATAATGCTGCTATAAACATTAATATACAAATTTTGTGGGGATATCTGTTTTCAATTCTCTTGGATATATACTAAGGAGTATAACTGTTTGGTTATAAGGTAACTCTTATGTCTAACCTTTTGAGGAACTGCCAGACTGTTTTGGAAGTGGCTGCATTATTTCATATTTACCACCAGCAGTGTAGAGGGTTCTAATTTCTCCAAACCCTAGTTAATACTTGTTATCATCTGTTATTTTTATTAGAGCCATTCTAGTGGGTATGAAGTATGGTTTTGATTTGCATTTCCCTGATGGCTAGGTAATTTCATTCTGTAAACTCTATGAGGGTAGTATTGTTATCTGTTTTGCCTAAAAATAAAATTCCCCCAGCATTCAATAGTCATGATACAGAAGAGGCCTCTGATTTCTCTTTCAGGTGGGCATGTAATGGGAGCTATTAACTACATGTAGGAAGTGAAGAAAACAGAAGATGGTGCTGAGATTTTAGTTTAATAAATGGAAAACTGATGATATCAAAAATAAGATGTGGATTACATTAAAAAGGAGAACAAATCTTATAAAGAGAAAAATTGAAACTATAGGAATGAATGATATGGGAAAGAAAAAACAGACACAGGAGAACCTTGGAACATTCTTCTTTAAGAAAGAAAGAAATTAGGGATGCCTGGGTGGCTTAGTCAGTGAAGCGCCTGCTTCTGGCTAAGGTCCTGGGATGGAGCCCTACTTTGGGCTCCCTGTTCAGAGGGGAGTCTGCTTCTCCCTCTCCCCTAGCTCAGGCTCTCTCCTGTTCTTTCTTTCAAATAAAATCTTCAAAAGAGAGAGAGAGAGAGAAAGAAAGAACGAAAGAAAGAAATTAATTAAAAGGGACTCTGAACAGGGGCATTCAGAAAACAAGAAGGGAACAAGATCATAAAAAAATTACAAAAAACACTTCAACACTGAAAATATTCAAAAGATCACTGTGGAGCTGAAGAGTTCCAGAAATGTTCCAAACAGAAGTATAAAATACTAGAACACATTTATAATCATCTAAAATAAGATTAAATAAAATGTACATACTTTAATATGTTTCCTATAAAGGTAATTGGTATGTGTGTGTTTTGAAAGTTAATCCAGGAAAATACTCTTCCACATGGTTAACTTCTTAAGAGGGTATCAATTCACATTCTCACAAAATTTCTCTTTTGCACTATGCAAGTATTTAAGAAACTGGTACAAACTTTCTATAATCTTATCTTTTTGTTATAGAACATGTTAAACTACAAAAAAAAATGTAACTTCAGTTCAAATATGACTTAATAATCAAACTAAAGTAACTTTTTAAGTGAAGCTCTCCCTGCAGAATATCTCACTCAATGCACATAAGGCATTTAAAGAGATTACTAAAAAGGTGACAGCTGAGGAATGCCTTCATTTCTTTCCATGGTTTCTACTGAATGTCATTTCAGAAATGCCTATACCACACATGACAATGTGGAATGTCTCCACCCATGAAAGAGCATTCTAGTAGAGCAAGCACACTTAGGGCAGTTAACACAGAGCTCAAGTTTGTCTTTTTATGGTTAGCCAGCATAACAATGAAAAGATAAACAACCAAAATACTAATAAGGTCAGAAAATCCTGGCATACAGCGACCCCCAGTGAAAGTGTTATTTAGAAAAAAATATCCAAAACTGTGATTAAAATCATTTGAAAATATGAATTAGCTTCTAATGCCAGTATCCTAAGGACTCCTTTTCTAAACCAACAACCAACAATTTGTTTGAAAAAATTCATTTTTAAAGTATGTTGCATAAATGGAGCAAAATTCTGCTTATATTGGTAATCAGGAATATATTCCATTTCAAAAATAAGTCTAAGATTCTGCTAAATTTTGACTGTAACAATGGCTACCTTTGCATTTTAAGCATTATAAAAATAAGTTACTGGTATAAACACCTGTATTACCATTTTTAATGACCACTGTGTGCCCAGGTCATGCAAGTCTCCACTTTGTGCTCTGAGCTGTGCTTTAATATAAATAAGCTAGGAAATACATTCCAGAGAAAGACTACATGTGCAAAGGCTTATGGAAATATAAATACGAAATTGGTGGTTCCTAAAATATGAACTGGTGGATCACTTTCACTGGTTTTGTGAATCTCTAGTTAAGTTCCTTTTTGCTCCATCTTGGGTAATCAGGGGCCAGGCACTTGTACTCTAATGATCTGGCCTGCCACCACCTGAGTGCCATCATATCCCTCCAAAAGGAGGACACAGGTAATCGAGTCATGAAATCTGTTCATCCCCAATTACTCACTCTACTTGCATGAAAGATTATCAAGAAAATTTCTGGTCAATACAGCAATAATTTTATAGACTGACATGACTCCCCACTTTCTTTTATTTATTTGGATACAATAGCCTTTTGTTATTAAAATATTCTTTTTCTTTATGAAAATGGTGATGATAGTATAAGGTGGTCACACTGGCAAATAAAAATTAGGCTATCCTCTTTTAGTCAAATTTAAGCAAACATTTTACAGGTCTATGAAATGTAAAATTATGGGAATCAGTGATTTAATGGACAACATGTAAATTACATTCCAAATGTTGCTCTCACTTATTACCACTAAGGAAAAAAATTCTGTTGCCATTTCCAAGTTAAGATCTAAAACATCATTTGGCTGAATTTTGCAAAATGATTTAAAATTATTTTTTTAACTTGGATATTCCTACTAACAAAAGGCTTCCAATTAAAATCAAATATGATTAACATTAATAAGTATGGTCTACTAATTCATAAATTAATTCAGTTAATTATATTAGCTTTTCATGTATTATCTCAGGTCCTAATTATAAACACCAATAACCACTGTTCAGGAAGTAAAGTGCAGATTAAATGGTAGTGACAAACTCAAGGTTGTTTTTTCTTTTATTTTGTCCTGATATGAGTTTTCCCATAACTTATCTCTTTTCATTAAAAGTGGTATATATAAACAAAGCATGTACAGTAAATGCATACATAAAAATGCCTAAAGCAACAATATAAACTATTTTTAGGATAAAGGAAAATAGAGACATTTAAAGACTAAACTCTTTGTCCCCCAAAAAAGGTGTTTTTGTTGCTTTTGTAACTTCCTTTGCAACTTCCCAAAGCACTTGATCAAATATTCTGCACAAAATGCCAGTCAAAAACAATCTTGGCAGTTCCTAAACTTTAGGATAGATTCTGAGGTTAATTTAGATATAGTACTACTATATTTCAGTTATCAAAGGAAGTTCATAAGGGGCTTAGCTAGCTAAAACAAAGTATAGATGAAAAAACTGTGATACTGTGTGTGTGTGTGTAGTGTGTGATTCATTTGATTCCAGTTAATTCATTTGATTCATTTAATCCAGCTGATTAACTGAGAAATCTCTAACTACTAATCATCAATCATAATGACTAGAAGATTTAAGAATATTTCTTCAGACTTAAAAGAAGAAATCTAGCATGGTCTTAAGTTTGGGCTTTGGAATCAGAAAAACCTGCATGTTAGAACCCAGCTCTGTTGTTTATTATCTTGGCAATCTTGAGCAAGAAAGAAGGGATGCTGTGAGAATTAAATGAGATATTGGTTATAAAAGCACGTACCACAGTGTTCCACATATACCAAGTCCCCAGCAAATGTTCACCAGCCAATTCCACTTCTCAATAAAACACTGATAAGTCATGGCTAATACCCAACTCCAACTCAGAATAGACTCAAAAGAACTTTTGGAGGTCTTCCATCTTTCAAAGATGTATACCAAAATGCCAGTATTCCATCTTTCCAACATGATTATGGAACCCCATAAACTTTCATAAGAAAAGTGGGGGTAAAAATGGAAATATTTTTCAGGCAGAAAGGGAATCAGGAACCCTCAAGAAGTAATGTTAAAGCAGTAACAAAATAATTTTCTATACTCTCCATCCCCCATAAAAGTAATCTTTCTAGTCATCTTTAAAAAAAAATCACCTAACAAGATTTTTTTAAAAATATATTTTATTTTTAAGTAATCTCTACACCCAACAAGGGCTTGAATTTACAATCCCGAGATCAAGTTGCATGGTCCACCAACTGAGCCAGCCAGGCGCTCCTAGATTTTTTTTTAAGCAGAAGTTCTTCTCTTATGTGAACAGTACTTGTAAAATTGGTAACAAATTTCTTCTATCCCATCTAGTGCTTCTACCTGATTATACTAGAATATGCTCAGTCACAGCTTGCAATCACACTAGCTGAAGCACATGAAAGATGGTCTTGGTTATGACACTTCAAAGTCAGACCACAAAACTGTTGCCAGGAAGCACAAAGGCAGCAACTGCAGAGAAGACATTGTAATAGCAGCACTGTGGGCACTGGTGCCCTAAACCAGCACACCCTATATGGAAAGGGTTGTCCATTTATTTGCAGGAAGTGAGGGGTCAGTTTAGAGGGGTTAGAAGTTTTGTTTGTTTAGGTGGGTTTTTTTTTTCCTTTTAATAGATTTAGGATGGTTTCAATAAAGAGTTTTAAGAGCCATCAGCATAAATGTGTTACAGTCTTTCTAATAAAAAAAAATCATGTAGAGAGAGTAATTTATATCACACACTCTTTTAAACAGCTATTGCTGTTATTATTTATAAGTGATTCAGTAGCTTCTTCTAAGATCTTAACATCCCTCACCCCCCGAAAAAATAAACAATAAACTCTATATTCACTTTTAAACAGATTTCTCATATATAGCAATTACATTATTTTCTAACAAGAGACTCAATATCAACCGCTCCAATCTCTCTTCCTTTTGGTTGGAAAACACTTTAAGTAGCCTTATTAGAATACTTTTAAAGAGAGTTACATTTCAGATTACGACGATTCAGTGAAAACAGCTTGGCTGAGAAGATTAAGCCCTTAAGAAAAGACTGCACAAAAGTATTCCTTTTACTGTCAAGAAGGGAGCCACATATTTTTACAAAGAAGCTTCAAATGGCGCCCTTAAAGTTGATAAAAGTTGTATTTTAAGAGCAAAAGGACTGAATACTAAACTTATCTGCAAGTCTGTCTCTACTGAAAAGTAAAAGGAAACTTTATTTTAAAATTATGATAGCATAGAACATGGATCTAATTCTACCTTGGTATTCCTATACAGGACCTAGTTCAGACTCTCATAAAGAAGGTGGCAAATTAATTAATGTCTCAAATAAATATTTTTTTAACACATCACCAGGACTTAAACTGGTTTAGGGTTTTTTAAAAGGAAGGAGATTAATATTAAGAGCTTTTTAAAAGCTCAAGATATTTAAACAAATCTACACAGAAGATTCACAACAAAGATTTTCATTTGTTTTATGAACACCTAAGTTCTATTATGTATAAGAACAATAAGTACTGGATATGAAGGCTTTAAAATTTATCTCACAATATATAAATAAGTATAAAGCTTTGTACTTGTAATAATAGGTAAAAGATACACATGAATACATCTTTAGTGAGCACCTAAAATGTGCCCGGCTCTGGAAATACAAACATGTGGGAAATTGGGTCCTTACACTCTATCAGGAAAGACAAACTTAAAAACAAACAGTATTCAATAGAAGCGTTTCAATAGCAGCAGAGAGGCAAAATATAAGACAGAATGAGCACCCCAGAGAAGAGAGTCCTTCTCCAGTGCCATATTATTATTCGAATTCAAAGAACAGAAAGATCCCCACTGGCTGGCAATTCCATCGAACTCTAAAGAATAACTAAGATTTGACTGGCAAAGAAGGGAGGGAGGATAGTCTAGTGGCAGAAAAAGCATAACCATCGGCATGAAAATCGAAAGGTAAAGAGTAAAAAACAGAATGCAATGGAGATACATCAGTTATGAGCTAAATGATGAAACACTTTAAATTTAAGGAAAGGAGTGACACAATGAAAGTGATATTGTTAAAAAAGATTATTTTGATAGCAATATGAATGCTGGATTGGACCAGAAACAACAGAGGCAGGGAAAGCAGTTAACATATTACTGTACTCCAGGGATAAAGTAATAAAGGTATAAACTAGGTTGATAATGAGATTAGCCAGGAAAAGAACTGATGAAAAGGCAATTGTGAAGATTGATTGGATATATGTAGACAAGGGGATGACTAAACAATAACTGAGATGTTTAAAACTTGATCCAGAGATTAATGACATCATTAAAAGATTCAGAGCTATCAATGAGAAGAGTAGGCTTGGTGAAGAAAGATTTAAGTTTTATTTCAGGTTGAATTCAAAGAAATTCCTGACATTGATGTAAAACTAACAACTTAAAATACTCAGACTGAAAAGAGAATACAGGTGAAGTCTAAGGAAATAAAAATATATATACATATGTATCTAAACTAACGTTACCTGATAAAAGAGTATAAAACTGAATGCTAACTATGAAAATCCATGTATGAGTTAAGAATCCTTTGAAGAAATCACAAAGCTAAATGTAAATACAGTAATTGCTACTCTATGGCAGAGGCGGTGAACCTCTATTTACTATATTACTACTTAAATACACATTTTTAAATATAAAATCACAACATAGTGAATGATATTTCATTCTAAATCAATACATCATCACTAGAAAAATGGAAATGAGGGATTGGAACTCTGCAGAAATGTGAGAACTGGAAATCAACTTGATAGTTACTGGCACAGAGTTAAGTAGATAAGATTTTAAGGTAAAATCAAAGGTTAAACTCAACATTGTTGGAAGAAATCTCAGTCCTGCATTATGCACACCAGTATCAGCAGTAATCAGCAACAAAGCATTCTACAGAAACCTCTATTACTCTTCTAAAATCTTTATAATGTATACTGAAATACAGATATAGATCACAAGGCAGAAAACTCAACCAGGTACCTATAAAATCAGAAGTGATTAATGCCCACCAATTAAAGTGAAAATCTACTCTAGACCTCAGTTCCAGAAAATGAAGTTTATTTTAGCTTCAATACTGTTCAGCATTGTTTTCTAGCTATGGGAGTCAGGAGGAGAGGGAGGCTACTCCACAAACCAAGACAGGAAATTTGACAAGAACACTGCTTTTTCTCCAATATGGATGACATATTTCTATACAAAAATAACAGCTAAAAATTAAGTAGCTTTTTAAATTTCTAATGAGAGGGCACATTCAACCAATAAACTTTTAAATATAAGCTGCTTATATTAAAAATGAAGTACAATACAAGATTAAGTGTATTTATGGCTTGTAGAGTTTCTAACTTTTCTCCTGACAGTGAAATTTAAGACACTTGATTAAAACAAAAAGGATAAATGAATATTCCCAAAGACTAATCAATAATCTAGCAAAAACATTTTAGGTATTATATGCTTTTTTGAGAAGTTAAATTAAAAAAACACTATTCAAGGACTATTAAACCAGTGGGTCAATTTTAGGTTTTATAATTTAAGTACTTAAAACAAGCAGCATTCAAGAGATTTCTTAAAAGGTTAAAATTTTCTTGAGATTCTTTTTTAAAAAGTTTTATTTACCACCTATCACTATCTGTCGTCCTGAATTTGCCCAAAACGAACTCCTTGTTCTCAAAGTCCCAACAGGGTAAAAAGTACGAGTTGAATAAAAAAGAAATTAGAGTGGAGAAAACATGATAAAAATTTTAGTACTTGGTATTTTAAAGACTGTAGCTTCAGGGACTTAAGGGATGTGCAGATAAATTACAAAAAGATATTATGCAAATGATTATGCATAAAACTTTAAAACTTTTGCTTAAAAGCTTGTCAGGTAAAACAAAATACCCAATAAAGGCTATACCTGTATGTTGTCGAACTACTGAAGTAAGTTAATAGGAAAACTTTGATAAGTCAACTAATTCTTGCAACATGTCCAAACTGAGGGGGGGGGGACTTAAAAAGTCTGTTACAAGTATTTTCTCTTCCCACCTAGGCCAGTATTACATTAATATAAGCATTAGAAAATTTCCTCTTTCCCCAAGCCAATACAATTGGGTTCCTCCACAAGTGTGATAACTTTAGATTTCTCGCAATTTTAATAAAACATATTGATGTAAACCATTATCCAATCGTACCTTGACCTAAGCATACAATAACTGTGTCTTTCAGAATCAATTCCATACTAAAACGTACAAATTGCACTTGAAAGATCCTTCGTCTTATATAACTACATTACCATTTTTAGTGCCAAAAGTTTCTTTCATTCTCCATACCATGTTTTTAAAATCTAGAGTTTGCTATGCTTTAAAATAAACCTCAAACCAAATAAAAAGTATGCTATACATTAAAGACTCCAAATTTATGGAACAGAAAAAGAACTACTATAAATATACT
Source organism: Mellivora capensis (assembly GCA_004024625.1). Lineage (NCBI taxonomy): Eukaryota > Metazoa > Chordata > Mammalia > Carnivora > Mustelidae > Mellivora > Mellivora capensis. Next base: position 68,666 of record PISX010004482.1, on the reverse strand, counting down.
ATAAAAAAAGACCGCGCTATATTTTTACTGGGTGCCACATTCTGAATTCCAGATTTGTCGAGCAATTTGTCAGTCATTTCAATCCATCCAGTCAACTTTGTAAACAAAGGCTATAAGCCAAGTCTGATATGAAAATTCAATTAAATAAAACTTAAAACGGTCATCATTCACCAAACAGGAAGCAGTAAAAGGAAAATGCCACCACACACCTTTTAAAAAGGCAGCAAGGCAATATTCATAAAATATAGAGCCTTAAGTTTCAACCTCTCTAACAAGTTTTTGTTACAGTCTTAAATAAAATACAGCTATGATCTTCCACATATAAGCAAGGTAACTTTGAGATAGTTTACAAATCTTTTCATTGTAAGGGGAAGCTATTTCTATTAAGTCAGATTCTAAGTAATTCCAAATTGCCCTGTAAGAAAATGGAAAGAGTCTATGTCTTGTCACCTATTACCATCACTCAAAGATTGCTTTTTATGCAGAACTCTACGTGGTTGTGTTGCTTTTGGCCTGTTAAAGGCAAAGCAACATTATCTCTGGATTGCCAATAGTTTCTCCTTATTTGGCTAACACTGAGAGATCCCAATCAGACTACTATAAAACTTTAACATGCACAAAGCATCCATTTTGAGAAAAGTTTGTGACCAGCTTTCTTTTTTATCACCCCCAAAAGGAAAATCAGAGCTTGGTAATCGGCTCTGAAAAGCGTGCCCAGTGTTTATTCTTCTCTTTCTAACCCCAGCGCACACCCCAAGACGTGGGGCTCGAGGATCTCTGACACTGCGGCAAACTCTTCTCCCAAAGACACTTGAGTACATTCGGGTCCGGCGGTGGGTAAGCCCTTTTGAACACTTCCTTACCTTAACCACCTCCATCCCCTCCCTTTCATCCGGAGCAGATCAGCTAATTACACCCCATTTCCCCCTCCCCAATGACCAAGAGTAATAAAGGAGAAAACAGGAAATCATCCGCTCAGACACTCGGCTTAGGGCTCTTGATTACTATTATTATCATCATCATTTGTAATCAAGCCCTAAAAACTACAGTAAATTCAATGCCCACCTACAAGCCAAAGACGTCCATCTGATCAAGTGTCCCTAATGCCCCTTGTTGGTCGTTTTCTTTAGCATCCCTCGTCGTCCAAGTATACCGCTGACATCAGGCCCAGGTACAACCCCAATACACCCCACCCCGTCTCGACCCCGAATCCCAGACACACGTCCACAAATGGCCCTGGGGCCCCAAGCCGATCACAGTCCCTTTTTCCTCTGCCCCGGAAATCACCCGGTTCCTAACACCAACATCAACTAGTCTGAAGGGGGCCTCAAGCCAGAAACCCTCCCTCCACCAGTTCTCTCCCCCCTCCCTCGCGGGAAGCCGCCCCCTCACCCCGCAGCAGGGAGTCTCCCGCCGCCCCCAACCTCCAGAGGCCGAGGGTGGAGAGAAGGCCCCAGCGGGAGGCCGACGAGAACCCGCAGGGTCAGGAGACCCGGCGGCAGGGTGCACAGACCTGGTGCAGGGCAGTGAGTCCGTCCACATTGGCGTAATTGATGTCGGCGCCGCGGTGCAGCAGCTTGAGGACCTCGTCTGTGTCGCCGCTGGAGCAAGCAGCCAGGAAGACGGCGCCATCGTCGAACTTCACCTTGGTCTTCTGGCGCTTCACCACGGGAGGCTCGAGGTCCGTCTCGGAGCCGATCCAGCGCTTCAGCTGCTCGTTCCGCTTCTGCTTCGCGTCCGCCATCTTCATCCCCTCTCCTGCCGCCGGGTCTTCTTATCGCGAGGGGGGGGGAAGGGGGAGGCGGAGAGGGAAGAGAGGGGAGGCAGGGGGTGTGTGACTGTTTCTCTGAGTGCGGGCCAGAGGAGGGCTGGGAACCGGGAGGAGACGCTCGAGACTTCCAGTATCCCACAGAGCACTGGGGCGGCGCGCCCGGCCAAGCGGACCTCCCTTCCTACCCCAGAAGCCCTCCCGCCCCCGGCCCAGCCACCCGTCACCGGCGGCCAATCTAACGTAACTTCGCGAGATCCGGACAGGGAGGCGCCCTTCGGTCAGTGCGCATGCGTCCTAGTCCGGTGCCCGCCCCAGGAAGAGCGCTCCCGCGAACTGCGGCGGGGGCGGTCGGGCCACCGGAGGGAAGCGGGTGTGGTCCAGGCCGCCCGGGCTGCTGGGGGTTGGGACCTACCTGGAAGGGCGGAGACTGAGAAGAGAGGTTGCGCCGCTTGGTTGAGGGCTCCTGGGGTTCCGGAGGCCAACAGTCGGGCGGCACGGCGACTCTACCCGGCCGACCCGCCTCCAGGGCTGTCTGAGCTCTGCAGAGTAGTTCGCTCAGGGCGGAGGATTTTCCTATTGGCTGCGTTAGTTGGATGGAATGGAATGGAGGATAGGACGTGAAATTAGGCGCTTGCGATTTTCTGAGGAACTCGGATAAACTTGGGCTTGTCAGTATTGATAAGAAGCTCTCAAAAGTGGGGTCTCTGTAGCCGAGGGCTCTGGTGGCAGTTACCCAGATCTCAGTCATAGGTGACCGCCTCATAACAAGGGTTGACCTGCGGTTGATTGCGGCGGCTTCCTGCCAACCTTCACTGTAGAAACGTCTTTCCTCTTAGGCTTGTTTTTTGTTGCTTTGTTTTGTTGTTGTTTCTCTGTATTTCAGGTCCTCTCACCCTTTCTTCAGTGCTCTAAGCCTGCCTTGTATTACCAATGAGCTTAGCCCAGCCTTGTTACTGGTCGTAACCTTTTAAGGGATTTCTGGTTCCTGCCCCATCGCTTTCTAAGGATGGGTAAAGACCCAGCTGCTTCTAGGGTTCAAAGGAATGTTAATATTACGCAATTAATTCAGTTGGTATTTATTGAATATTTACTATGAGCCGGTCATTGTTCTAGGCACTGGCGATCCATTGGCCGTAATGAGATATTGAAATCACCTTTTGAAGTTACGTGACAAAAAAAAGACTTTGTAAATCATTATAATCGTTTAAAAAAAAGGTTTTTTTAAAAATCTTTTTGTCTTGTTTGACACCACACACACGACTTGTAACAATAGCTGAAGTCTTTCAAGCCATCTATTGGTAGTCTCCACCAATTGATATATTTTTTAAACACTCCATTGTTTTAATCCACTACATGTTTTTAGAATATTTGGAGTCAGAGTAAGAGAAGTCATTACACTTTACTATTAAATGGACTTTAGAATCATCTAGACTGATTCCCCAAAGATCTAATTAACTAATTTTACTCAACAGCAAGATTAGGATTCCTTCAGCAAATGTAATGCACCTGTACTGGGTCAGGCAGGCATTGTTCTAGATGTTGGGGATGCAGCAGTATAACTAAGCTTTTCTTATCCTCCAGTAGACTACACTGCAGCCTATCATACTGAGAAATAGAATATTTGAGTAAAATGCAAGTAGGAACCCACCTGCCTGTAAGACTGAATTTTCTGAAATGCAAAAACTTAGGATAATAATAGAACCCAAATTATGATAAAAGTCTTTTCTCTGGAAATATTGTAGAAATAGGAAATGAGTGTAATATGCATAAAATGCACCAATGGTAATATCAGACCTTTGAATAATGATGGTGTTAGGAGCTGAAGAACTGTTAGGGCTAAAATATAAAATATTCACTTTAAGAGCTCCAGAATCAGTTCTTATAATAAAGGAGTGGAATCTGAGAACTGCCTTGTCAGCCCTTCTGTCTACCTAGAAAAACTGACAAACTTATCCTTACTGTTTCCCAAGAATGTTATCGTCTATTTGGTAGCCCTTAAAAGTGCTCTGAAATACAGATTGGTATCTCAAGTTTTCATGTGGACAAGAGTTTGATGGGAAGTATGCTATTTCTGATTCAAGTATTTCAAAATGTAGAGTTAATAAAATAGTAGTTTATTAATAAACCATAAATAGGTAAGTATCAGTTACCAAAGTCTATCAGTCAAAAACAAAAACCCACCTGGGCTACGGTATGCAAATTTCTTTGAGTTTAGCTTTCCTTCCCCAGCTCTAAGGGACAGCAAGTTCCATGTTAATCTCACTGGAAGCAGTCTTAAACTGCCCTCTGCTTTGCCTTATAAGGAGGATTTTTTAAAATGGTATTATTGAATTAATACTGAAGACCTATGGCTAATTCCAGAAGAGGCAAAACTTCTTATTTAAAAAACAACAGAAAGCTAATCATTTCATAATACCTTAGTAGCTGAGTGAACTTCAAACTTTAAGCAGAAGAAAGGAAAATACAAAATAAAAATTAAACTATATTAATTTGTTACTGTTTTCCTTTGCTGCAACAAATCATCAGTCATGTTGGGGTCTTAATTACATGCATGAAGTTGTCAAGAAGAAATGTATTTTTTTTAAGATTTTATTTTTATTTTTAAGTAATCTCTATACCCAGTATGGGCTTGAACTCAACAACACCAAGACCAGGAGTCACATGTTCAGCCCTCTGAGCCAGGTAGGTGCCCCCAAGAATATGTTTGATTTTTTTAATGATTTTATTTATTTATTTGACAGAGAGTGAGAGAGGGAATACAAGCAGTGGGAGTGGGAGAGGAAGACCCAGGCTTCCCGCTGAGCAGGGAGCCGGATGTGGGGCTCTATCCCAGGACCCTGGGATCATGACCTGAGCTGAAGGCAGATAATGACTGAGCCCCCCAGGGACCCCTGTATGTTTTTAAAGCCTAATTACACCACAGATATCCCTACTAACCATTAACTTATTTGTTAATTATGATCAACTTGAAGAATTTTAATTAAGTGATTATTTTAAATGCTTACACATATGAAGCTTAGATATTTTTCTGTTCTCTCTCTCTGATGTACCATTACCTAAAGAGTCCAGCAATAATATGATACAACACTTACAGTCAAGTTTATTATTAGGAAGACAACTAGAGAGGGACGCTTGGGTGGCTCTGTCGTTTGGGCGTCTGCCTTCTGCTCTGGTCATGACCCCAGGGTCCTGGGATTGAGTTCTGTGTTGGGCTCCTTGCTCAGTCAGGAGTCCTTCAGCTCCTGCTGCACACACACTCTCTCTCTCTCTCTCTCAAAATAGATAAATCTAAAAAAAAATTGTTAAAAACTCTTGAGATCCACATTGTTTCTTTGCTTAATTATAGCTCATTGCTTTGCGAGCCTTCACAATCTTTATAATACTGAAGGTATGTATCACTAATACAATCTAGGATGCTAAAATTTTCTGTAAACCAACTTTCTGTTCAGTGAATCTTTTTTCATATTAACTTTTATTATACAACTGGAAATATATTTTGGTACAAAGTGTATGTAAGATATTGATAAGTAAAGTCTTACATTTAAGTTTTCATCCCTATTCAAATCTGAAATTCTAATTTACTTTTATACAGTTGAGAATAGAATAGTCAACAAGGCAGTTTGGTCTCATCGCCTATACTCTACACATGGTCTAGACTCTCTTCTACTATATAACAATTCTTCCAAATGTTGTTTTTAGGAACCTAAAGGAAAGTTTACAATCTGCTAGCATCGTAAAATATTCAGTCCCACCCAGATTGTTGACTGGGACCAACCCCGAATCACCCTAAGTTGCTTCAGACTCTACTTTTAGATCAACCATGATTTCTAGGTCATAGCATCTAATTCCTTGCCTTGACTCTGGGTTAAAAAGTTAGCCTCACTCCCCAGATCCAATGGCTCACTACTCTGAAAGTCATCTTGCTTTTAACTCTTCAGGGTAAATGCTCTCTCACATCTGGCTTTATCCCAAGAACATGACCTCAGACATTTACTTGTGGCTGATACTCTCATGAAGCTGCTCTGGTGCCCATAAATAGGCAATCAGATGAATGTCTGGCAACAATTTTAAGTACAGAAATAGTGCTAAAAAAATGATGACTTGCCTCTAATGCACATAACTTAGAACCTGTATCATGGTCAGTGTCAGAACATCACATGGCCATTCATATGAATTTCTCAATTTAATGTTCCCCAAACTTTTGTCATGATTTTTGCCTGATCCAGAAACCACAAATACTATTAAAATATTTCCTTTAACCTTAAAAAAAGCTTAGATTTTTGAAAATAGATTTACTTTAAAGGAAACATTATGTCACTTTTGTAAGTGAAAAACATTTCCAACTGACATAAATAAAAGAAGACATTAAAAGCAAATGCAATGAAAACAAAATGTTATACTAGTTAGGTTACCTACCTAGGTTCCCAGCCCATGGCCTCCTCTCAATTTGTTAAAACAGGAAGACTGGTAAGTGTTGGGCATATTAGCATCAACCTGTTATTTTTCTCCATAATATAATCATAAAGATTAAAGTGTATTGAAAAGAGAATAGCTTTTTTGCTAAGTGCTTCACTGGCATTTGAACATCCCAACCATCTAAAATTACTTTGTGTACTACCAGTCTACATGTCTCACACTTTGGGGAACAGTGGCTGACTTTAATTACCATGTATAATAATAATTATAATTAATTTTGTGAGGATTACAAGAAGGGCCTTCATGACACACCCACCTCCGGGTATCAAGGCAGGCCATTGGAAGGCCAATTTATATGAGAGTATCTATGAGCTCCGGGAGAAAACATGACAGGAACTTCACAGCTAAGGGTCACCTTCGTAGCAATGAAATTACAAGAGCCACTAAATTCTACTCCAACATCTGAAAGGAGAGTTTATGTTCATGAGCTCTGTCTTGGCACTGGCTTTTATCTGAGGGATTTATTCAAATGTGCTTCAACTCAAATCATAGCAAAAGCTTCTAAGTTCCTCCAGAAACCAGAGTTCAAAAAAACATTCATAGCAGAATACTAGTGAGAGTGAACATGCAGTGACAACAGACACGGCATCACTGGTAATGACTATGCTCAGTGGGGGGGGGGGTGGGAATAATATATCAACTTGATGTGGTGGTTTTCAGATTAAATGAATAATGTTTGCGAGAAAAAATTGAGATTTTGTTTCTATTCTTGTATTTGCCTCTTTTCCTTCCCTCATTTAAGCTGATAGCACTCTTCTTCCTTGCCTCAGGGGTTGTTTGTGTCAGGGGAAAAAGCAGAAGTTGCTTTCAAAACACTTTCCTTCCTAGCTTGAAACGGCCACCCCCAGATTACTATTTAAAAGACTTTAAGACTAGCAATCTGGTTGGAAGTAGTGTGCCAGGTAGCTATGAGATTTATGGAAGCCACATTTACATAGTATTATAGATCAATATGAACAGAGACATTTTTCTAAGTTTTATCTTCACTAGAACCCTGTTAATTCATACTATCATGAATTATTAGTTTCATTTGGGGTGGAGAAGGGGGAACCAAGCAGAGCAGTCTTCTCAATCTACCTTTGGGTACTGTCATGGGAAAAAAGGACCTCACTGAGAATTAAAAAGTGATGCCTAGGCTAAAAGGGTAAGAAAGATGTTGGTGGGTCTCTAGAGCAGTGAGGATCTGCTACCTGATCCCTGGAAATGTCCCTGGAATGTGACAGGGTCTGAGAGGGAATGGCTGAATGGCTGCACCAGAGAGGCCAGAACCTATGCCTGGGAATCTCCCTAGCCAAACATAGCTATGCCCCAAACTTGGCAAGTGTTATGGCCTGAATATTTGTGCTCCCCCCACCCATTTATCTGTTGAAATCTTACCCTCCAAGGTTCTGGTATTAGGAGGTAATACCAGGAACCGGGAACTGGTTAGGTCACTTGTGCCCATTTGTGCTCTCTGAGGTCCCAGAAAGCTCCCTTGTCCCTTCCTCCAAGTGAGGGCACAATGAAAGATGACCATATATGAACCAGGAGGGGAGCTCTCACCAGACACTGAATCCTCTTGGACCTCAACCTTAAGGTACAGCCTCCAGAACTGAGAGAAATAAATGTTCATTATTTCTCAGCTGCCCAGTTTATGGTATATTGTTATAGCAGCCCAAATAGACTAAGGCAGTAGCAGTTTGGTAGACCTGAAGTTGATCAGTCAATCGTTATCCTAGGTTCTGGGGATACAGGAGTAAATAAATCAAGTGCCTGCCTTCAAAAAGTTTACTTTCTACTGGGTAGGGACAGAAAATGAACACATTTTACATGAATAAATTCACACATTGTTGAATGTAGTAAAGGAAAAAATGCAGATGAGAGAGAAACTAAAAGACAATGTCTGAAGCTACTGGCAGTTGGGGGGAATTTGTGGGGTAGGGAAGAAGGGATTACTTTAATTAGTAAATCAGGAAAGTTCCGAGCTGAGGGACTATCCCGGTTTTGTGGTACTTCACATTATACAATATAGTGGTTCCTTTTTAAGAAAAAAAAGTGGACAATTTCAAATAATTAAGTATAGGGCCTTAGAAGGGACCCATTCAAGTGAGAGGTCCTGAAGTTTGACAGTAAACCTACCTCTAGCTGGGACCTGAATGTCAGGAAGCTACCTGAAGAGATTGTGCGGGCCAGTATTAAGTAGTGTGCAAACATGACTGATGACCACAGTAGCACTGTATACTGTCATCTCAGAAATCTGACACCCTGGTAGAGGTGAAAGACCACCAAGAAAGACCAATATAGAGTTCCCAGGTATTAAGGTTGAAATTAAGTTCTTTATAGAAAATTAGAAAAGAGGAGGAATCTTTAAGTGAGAATCAGTCCCAATACTTTAAGTGAGATTGTCCCAATACAATCTCCTTACAGATAAGGAGATCTGCATATAGTTCACACGGACTTCATTTTCTATTGGTGTTGTAAGAAATTATGACACATATAACAACTTATAACAATATCCATTTATTATCTCATAGTTCTGCAGATCAGAAGTCCAAGTGGGTTCAATGCTCAGGGTATTACAAGGCTGAAAACAAGGTGTCAGCTGAGCTGGGCTTTTATCTGGAGGCTGTTGGGAGCCCATACAAGTTGCAGTTGCAGGACTGAGGTTCCATTTCTTTGCTGGCAGTAGATAGGGAATCATTCTCAGCTCCTAGAGGCTTCTCTGTTTCTTAGGCCTGGTCCCTTCCATCTTCAAAGCCAGCCACAGTGCTGGCTCTTATGCTTTGCTTCCTCTGTCTCTGTCTCTGACTTCCCCTTCTGCCACCAACCTGAGAGAGGTGTCTGCTTTTAAAAGCTGCTGAAATGAGCCAATCTCCTTATTTTAAGGTCAACTGACCATATAACAAAGCCTAATCACAGGGATGATATCCCATCATATTTATAGGTTCCAAGGGATTAAAGCAGGGTCATCTCTTTGGTACTATTTTAGAAATCTTACTTGACATAGGGCTCAATAAATAATAGTTCCTTACCATATTACATTTCAGTGAGCATTCCTTGATCACTTCCAATAATCTAAGAACTAATTTAAAGGAAATAAATAAGATATTGTCTTTTTTAGATTACGGGGTTTACACATTAGTGGAAGAAACTGACATTGAAACAGGTAATTTTAATATGATGATAAGAGCTAATATTTACACAGAATTTACTAAGTTTCTATTTTCCTGTTATAAGCACTATGTGTATATATCATCCTATAGGGTAAGTGAAGGGATAGAGAAAAAGCAGTATGTACTCTGGAAGCATTGAAGTGTGTACTTTAGTGGGCTGAGGGGAGGGGCAGATAGTCATAGCCTATCAGGGAAATCTTTGAGAAGGTAATTCATCCTCAAAGAAGAATAGAAATTGTCTAGGCACAAACATGATGTGTGTGTGAGAAGGAGGTGGGGGATGTGGGGTAAGGTTTGGGAATTTTACATGCATAAAGGCAGAAAGAGGGACAGATTAATAGTACCAGAACACGAAACATCAAGAAAGTCATAAAAAGGTACAAAGCTGGGAAAATAGTAACCTTATCACAGAAGGTCTTATGTATGAAAAGGGGACATATTTACCATAAAAATGGTGGGGATGATGGAAGGATTTGTAAAAGGGTCACACAAAATTAAGCAGAGTAGCTCAGATAGCCCTAGATAAAATGTGAAGAAGGCTTCATTTATCTGTGAAACATTTCTCTCCTCCTCAAGTATTTATCCTGTGACTCATTCTTGCTATTAGCAGATTTAATCAATACTTGGCATAAGCTGAGAATTAAGATCTTGGCTAATTAAGGCTTAAAATATGACCTGTCTCATTTTAAAAGAAAATTCTCAAAGAATGAAAAATCATCAGTGCAATGATAAGACACCCAAACCCTCATATATTTAGATCAGAATGGACAATGCCTTTTTTTTTTCTATTGAGAAGGTGAATTTGAATGAAGTTGTAGAGGGAAGTTAATGGAATGGTGAGAACTGTGTGTCTTGCTACTTTCTTCCTTTGTCCCTTTGTCCATTCTGATTGCATCTTTGAACATTAGGCATGTCATACTGGCTTGTTCCCAATTATGCTTTAGTTGAGTGGTCTGGCTAGACTAAATGACCTTAGAACTTACAGAAAAAAAAATCTATTTCTACCCCACCATCATAACTTAAGATAAATCAATGAAGACTTGGAATACTGCTTTTAAAGACAGTGGAGTCTTGTAGTTAAAAATTAATACTAAAAAACTGGAGGACAATCAGATATAAAATAATATATAGAAAACCAGTTGACTTCTTCTAAATTAAGTATATATACTACACACATACATGGTGTGGTGAACATCTTTTTTTTTTTTATTTTTTTTATTTTTAAAATTTCACCATTTGGCCTGCCTTCTCCCTTTTGTTAATAGTAATGCATAGATTTTCCTGGAAAGAAAGAAGTATTACTTATTTCATGGCGCAGAGTCCTGGAATTATCCATCAAGGTCTCCTGGCCAAGAGTGGATACATGAAACAGTCAGCATTCTTGATTGTAAGTAACAGTAAGTACTGCCTATTTCTTTTAGTTTTCTATTGCTATGCACCACGTTACCAAATAAAACAAACAAAAAACCCCCCAACAAATTAATGATGTAAAAAACCCAAATTTTTATTTATTTGCATTATTTTTATTAACATATAATGTATTTTTGCCCCAGGGGTACAGGTCTGTGAATTGTCAGGCTTACACATTCACAGCACTCACCATAGCACATACCCTCCCCAATGTCCATAACCCAACCACCCTCTCCATATCCCCCCTCCCCACAGCAACCCTCAGTTTGTTTTGTGAGAATAAGAGTCTCTTATGGTTTGTCTTCCTCCCAATCGCATCTTCTTTCATTTTTTCCTGCCCTACCTCCCAAACACCCCACTCTGCCTCTCAAAATCCTCATATCAGGGAGATCATATGATAATTGTCTTTCTCTTATTGACTTATTTTGCTCAACATAATACCCTGTAGTCCCATCCACATTACTGCAAATGGCAAGATGTCATTTCTTTTGATGGCTGCATAGTATTCCATTATATGTATATATGCCATATCTTCTTTATCCATTCATCTGTTGATGGACATCTAGGTTCTTTCCATAGTTTGGCTATTGCGGACATTCCTGCTCTAAACATTCCAGTGCACGTGCCTCTTCAGATCACTACATTCGTATCTTTAGGGTAAATACCCAGTAGTGCGATTGCTGGGTCGTAAGGTAGCTCTATTTTCACCTTTTTGAGGAACTTCAATGCTGTTTTCCAGAGTGGCTGCACCAGCTTGCATTCCCACCAGCAGTGTAGGAGGGGTCCCCTTTCTCCGCATCCTTCCAACATCTGACTTGTTTCCTGACTTGTTAATTTTAGCCATTCTGAGTGGTGTGAGGTGGTATCTCATTGTGGTTTTGATTAGTATTTCCCTGATGCTGATTGATGTGGAGCATTCATGTGTCTGTTGGCCATCTGGATGCCTTCTTTGCAGAAATGTCTGTTCATGTCCTCTGCCCTTTCCCTGATTGGATTCTTTGTTCTTTGGGTGTTGAGTTTGATAAGTTCCTTATAGATTTTGGATACTAGCCCTTTATCTGATATGTTGTTTGCAAATATCTTCTCCCATTCTGTCAGTTGTCTTTTGGTTTTGTTAACTGTTTCCTTTGCTGTGCAAAAGCTTTTGATCTTGATGAAGTCCCAATAGTTCATTTTTGCCGTTGCTTCCCTTGCATTGGGCAATGTGTCTAGGAAGAAGTTGCTGTGGCTGAGGACGAAGAGGTTGATGCCTGTGTTCTCCTCAAGGATTTTGATGGATTCCTGTCTCTCATTGATGTCTTTCATCCATTTTGAGTCTATTTTTGTGTGTGGTGTAAGGAAATGGTCGAGTTTCATTTTTCTACATGTGGCTGTCCAATTTTCCCAACACCATTTGTTGAAGAGATTGTGTTTTTTCCATTGGACATTATTCCTTGCTTTGTCAAAGATTAGTTGACCATAGAGTTGAGGATCTATTTCTGGGCCCTCTATTCTGTTCCATTGATCTATGTGTCTGTTTTTGTTCCAGGACCATACTGTCTTGATGATGACAGCTTTGTAATAGAGCTTGAAGTTTGGAATTGTGATGCCACCAACTTTGGTTTTCTTTTTCAACATTTCCCTGGATATTCAGTGTCTTTTCTGGTTCCATACAAATTTTAGGATTATTTGTTCCATTTCATTGAAAAAAAAAACTGGTGGTATTTTGGTAGGGATTGTATTAAGTATGTAGATTGCTTTAGGTAGCATAGACATTTTAACAATATTTGTTCTTCCAATCCGTAAGCATGGAACATTTTTCCATTTCCTTGTGTCTTCCTCAGTCTCTTTTATGAGTACTTTATAGTTTTCTGAATACCGATTCTTTGCCTCTTTGGTTAGGTTTATTCCTAGGTATCTTGTGTTTTGGGGTGCAATTGTAAATGGGATCGACTCCTTAATTTCTCTTTATTCTGTCTTGCTTGTTGGTGTGTAGAAATGCAACTGATTTCTGTGCACTGATTTTATATCCTGACACTTTACTGAATTCCTGTATGAGTTCCAGCAGTTTTGGAGTGGAGTCTTTTGGGTTTTCCAGATAAAGTATCATATCATGTGTAAATAGGGAGAGTTTGACTTCTTCTTTTCTGATTCAGATGCCCGTTATTTCTTTTTGTTGTCTGATTGTTGAGGCTGGGACTTCTAGTACTATGTTGAATAGCAGTGGTGATAGTGGACATCCCTGCCGTGTTCCTGACATTAAGGTAAAAGCTCTCAGTTTTTCTCCATTGAGAATGACATTCACTGTGGGTTTTTTATAGATGGTGTTGATGATATTGAGGTAAGTGCCCTCTATCCCTGCAGTTTGAAGAGTTTTGATCAAGAAAGGATGCTAAACTTTGTTAAATGCTTTTTCAGCATCTATGGAGAGTATCATATGGTTCTTGTCCTTTCTTTTATTAATGTATTGTATCACACTGATTGATTTGTGGATGTTGAACCAACCTTGCAGCCCAGGAATAAATCCCACTTGGTCATGGTGAATAATCCTTTTAATGTACTGTTGGATCCTATTGGCTAGTATTTTGGTGAGAATTTTTGCATCTGTGTTCATCAAGGGTATTTTGGTGGGGTCTTTGTTTGGGTTTGGGATCAAGGTAATGCCTGAGGTGGAATTGCCCACCCTTGCCAGGGACCGGGCCAAGTAATCTGCTGGCATTCACTCTTGGAGTTTTTTCCCCCTGAAAGCTTTCCGTAGAGCTTTGGAGGACGGGAATGGAAACGGCGGCCTCTCAATCTCCAGCCCAGAGGCACCAAGAGCTCGAGGCCCCACTCTCAGTGCACCTTCAGAGCAAAGCAGTCCATCACTCCTGTCTCCCTTGTCTCTGGCTGTGTTCTGTGCTCACCTGGCCTGTGACCGAGCATTTTTATCACTGGGCACAGCCCTGTTTGGAGTCTCCAATCCCAGCAGATTCCTGCTGCACTGCTTCCCCCAGAGCAGGAAGGTAAGTCTTCCCGGATCTGCCACTTGTGGGGTCCCTGCAGTGGCCTGACTGTGCCTTGGATCATGGTTTAAGGAACCCCGAGCTGAGAGTTCACTCTTTGGCTGCGTCTCTGCAGCCAGCTTCCCTGCTTGGATACCTGGCGGCTCTGCTACACTCAGACACCCCTGATCTTTCAGTGACCGGCGGTCCTGAGACCACACTGTCCCTTTAAGGGCTCCACCCCCGCTTAGCCTCTGGAGCGATGTCCTTCAGTGGAGCCAAATTCTAAATGTTCGTATTTTGTGCTCCGTTGCTCCACTGTTTGCCAGGAGCCAGCTCCTCCCCTGCAGTCTGTCATCCCGTTGCTTTGGATTCACTTCTGGCAAGTCCTACCTTTCAGAAAGTGGTCGATTTTCTGTTCCTAGAATTGCTGCTCTTCTTCTTGTCTATCTCCTCCTGAGTTTGTAGGTGTTCAGAATGGTTTGATACCTCTCTAGCTGAACTCCTGGGATCTGATGTCATTTCAGCCTGCTATTCCTCTGCCATCTTACCTCTCACCCCTGAATACTTACCAAAAACACAAATTTTTAAGTCATACTTTCTGTAGGTCATGAGTCTGACACATTTTAGCTGGGTCATCTGCTCAGGGTTTTTCAAAAGACTATAATCAATTTATGGTCAGCTACATCCTCCAGTAAGGCTTAGGATCCTTTTCCAGGGTCTCTGGTAGTTGACAGCATTCGATTCCTTGTAGTTGTAGATCTGAGGCCCCCATTTTCTTTTTTTTATTAATTATTTTTATTAACATATATTATTTGCCCCAGGGGTACAGGTCTGTGAATCATCAGGCTTACATACTTCATAGCACTTACCATATCACATACCCTCCCCAATGTCCATAACTCAACCACCCTCTCCATACCCTCCTCCCCCGAGCAACCCTCAGTTTTTTTTGTGAGATTGAGAATCTCTTATGGTTTTTCTCCCTCCTGATCACATCTTGTTTCATTTTTTCCTTCCCTACCTCCTAAACCCCCCACTCTGTCTCTCACATTTCTTTCTGACTATTAGCCAGAGACTGCTGTCAGCTTCTAGAGGCTTCTCTCTGGTCCTTGCCATGTGGCCTCTTCCATAGGCAGTTTACAACATGGTGTTCAAGCCAGGAGGAGACTTTCTCTCCAGGAAAGGCCCAGTCCCTCTTTTAAGAGCTTTCTCTATTAATTCAAGCCCACTCAGGATAATCTTTAATTTTTTTTTACATTTTAAATTTAAAATTAAAAGGTGTGAATTGTGTTAAATTATATGTAAACTAGCTTTTACTATTTTAAGTGTAAAGTGGCATTAAATACATTCACATTGCATGCAATGATCATAACCGTCCAACCTCTAGAAGTTTTTTCATCTTGAAAAACTGAAACTCTGTACCCACTAAAGAATAACTTCATTTTTCTGCCCTTCAGCCTCAGGAAATCATCATTCTGCTCACACTCTCTCTATGAATTTGACTACTTTATGTACTTCATATGAGAAGAATCATACAGTATTTGTCCTTCTGTGACTGGTTTATTTCACTTAGCATGATGGCATGATGTTCTTAAAGTTAATCTATGTTGTAGCATGTGTCTAATTTTTCTTTTTAAGGCTGAATAATATTCTTGTGTGTATATGTGTGTGTGTGTATTCATACCTGTATATCATATTTTGTCTATTCACCTGTCAATGGACACTTGGGATATTTTGACCTTTTAACTGCTGTGAATAATAATGCTATAAACATAAGTGCACAAATATATTTTCATGCCCATGCTTTAAATTCTTTGAGTACAAACTCAGAAGTGGAATTGCTGGGTCACATGGTAATTCTATATTTAATTTTTTGAGGAACAATCATACTGCTCTCCATAGCATCTGTACCATTTTACTTTTCCACCAGCAAGAAAATCTGCTTTTGATTAACTAAAAATCAGCTGGTTTGGGATATTATTTACATCCTTCACTTTTGGTATATAATATAACCTAATCATAAGAGTGAAATCCATCATATTCAGTTTCTCCTGACACTCAAGGTGAATGAGTTATACATGGTGTGTACACCAAAGACAAGAATCCTGGGTGCCATCTCAGAAGTCTCCCCACCATACTTCCATAAGCAGAAAATATATTTATGGAAAGATATTGAATGGTTCCAGAATTAGTGGGAAGCCTGGAGAATGAACCTCCAAAATGAGCAAGGACAAATTTAAGGCAGGCTGTAACAAGAATAGTTTAAGATTGTACTATAAGAAAACTGTAATAGCATGGTATTGTTGGTACCTCCACCACCAGACATTAAGTATTATAATAATTGTAATTATCAGCCTCCAAGAGGGACCCCAGTGCTCTCCACCTCATGGTATTCATGCTCTGTGAAGTGCTTCCACATTGTCCCTGTGTTGTTCTGTGTGACCAATATACAGCAGAAGTGATGACCTGTCACTTCTAAGATTATGTGATAGAAGACACTGTGGCTTCAGTTCCGGTTGCTCTCTCACTCTTTAGGATCACTCACCCCATGAGACTCTGGTTGCCATGTGTGAAGACACAGGCAAGTTTATGGAGAGGCCCACATAGTGAGGAACTGAAGCCTCCAGCTAGGTGAATGAGCCTTCTTGAAAGCAGATCTTCCAACCCCATTCAAGCCTTCAGATAAATGACTACAGCATTCTTGCCAGCAAGCTAAGAATGGTTTTTTACATCTTTAGAGGATTTTAAGCAAATAAAGATGAATATGGGAAAGAGATTATATGTTCATGTAATTTCTAAACTATCATCTTGCCCTTCGCAGATAATGTTTCCTTGCCCCTCTACCACAAATACTGAGAAATATCATGAACTTTTCCTTCAGCTTTCCAAAATTTTCTTTATATTCAAAGCCCTTTGGATGAATGCCCCATTGGTTAAGCTTAGTCTCAGTGGCCAAGACTTAACTGCCAAAGAATCAGAAAAGAAAATGTCTAGCCTCATGTAACTTCTGTAGTGGGTGGCATGGTCTTTTTTCCCAACAAGACTCAGGAATTGTCCCCAGTTAAAAAGTGTTCAAATGCCAAAAAAAAAAAAAAAAAAAAAAGGCGTTCAGATGCCAACTAACAAATAACAAACAGAAAAATGACATAGCTCAGTATAAACCAATCAAATTAGCTCTCCTTATCATTTAGCAGACAAAATTTATATGTCCAGATGATGGTACCCTAGTGAGACTATCTAATATTCTTGTAATCACTTACCTTTTTTTTAAAGTTAAATTTAATTTTTTTCAGTGTTCCAAAATTCATTGTTTATGCACCACACCCAGTGCTCCATGCAATACGTCCCCTCCATAATACCCACTATCAGGCTCACCCAGACCCTTAGCCATCTCCCCTCCAAAACCCTTAGTTTGTTTCTCAGAGTCCACAGTCTCTCATGGTTTGTCTCCCCCTCCAATTTCCCCCCACTCAATTCTCCTCTCCATCTCCCAATGTCTTCCGTGTTATTCCTTATGCTCCACAAGTAAATGAAACGATAAGATAATTGACTCTCTTTGCTTGATTTATTTCACTCAGCATAATCTCTTCCAGTCCCATCCATGTTGATACAAAAGTTGGGTATTCATGCTTTCCTTGGTTTTTTAGCTTTTCTTTTTCTTTCAACTTTGGAAACTACCCATATCCTCTCAATTAATTAATCAATTAAATTTTCTTAAAGCTAGAGTCAATTTCTGTGCTGGCAACAAAGAACCCTACCTGGAAACGATATTATTGATAGTACGTGACAAAGATCATCAGAAAAGAAATTTCAAGTTTGTTAATAATATTTTATTTCTCCAAGACACTTTATTATACAAAGTGAGAACCTTTCCCCAGAGGCAATATCTCATAACTACTGCACTTTTCACCAGCAAATGACATCAGGATATGTTTCTGAACACTTGCATAATAACAAGCATGAGCAGAAAATTACATGTCATAAAACATAAGGTTTAAACTATACAGAGTAAATGCTCAATAATTTCTTTCTACAGTAGATTTATAACCATCTATTCTAGAACTTGTGTGTCAGAGCCCTACTCCCTCTATTTTGCTAGCTATCCCTTAAACTCAGTTTATATCATTCATTTATTCAGTTCATTCAGCAAATATTTATGAGCAACTGCCATGTATCAAATTCCATATAGTGCTAAAGTTATAATACTATACACACATATTCCCTATAATTAACAGCTTATAGTAGGCAATAATGCAATTCCATGATCAAACATAGTACCATGAACAATAGAAGAGCCTTCATTATGGGCCCTTGCATTATCTGTGCTATATTTTTGCAAAAAATTAATAGCTTGAGTCAAA
Source organism: Mellivora capensis (assembly GCA_004024625.1). Lineage (NCBI taxonomy): Eukaryota > Metazoa > Chordata > Mammalia > Carnivora > Mustelidae > Mellivora > Mellivora capensis. The sequence continues at coordinate 50,530 of PISX010004482.1, read as the reverse complement.
CTCGGTCTTTTAGATCAAATGTTATGAAGGGACTAAAGAACATATTAGATACAAGGATTTAATAAGAAAAGCCCAAATGTAGGGTAGTCTACAGGATAATTGACCTGGTCTCTTAAAAATGTTTATGTTGTAAAAAATATAAAACAGAGGGTGTTTTAGATTGAAAGAAACTGAAAAGCATAACAACCAAACTAAACATGTACATTTTAATTAGGTTCTGGTTTGGAAAAAAAGTTATAATAGATTATTGAAAAAATTTGAATGTAAATAGGGTTTTAGATTGATGTTAAGGAATTTTTTTGTTATTTGTGTTCTAAAATGTGGTAAGTACGTTGTGATTTTAGAACTAGTCCTTAAGGAGATGCATGTATCTATAAAGTGTCATATGTTGACAACTTCATTTCAAATGATTCAGCAAAATAAAAAATAAATACGAACACACATGTATAAGAAGATAAAACAAATATGACAAGATGTCAATAAAATCTGAATCTATCACCCTGTTCCCCTGTTCCCCTACCCCCTCCCTTTTGCAACCCTCAATTGTTTCCCAGAATCCAAAGTCTCTTATGATTTGTCTCCCTCTCTGACTTCTTCCCATTTAGTTTACTCTCTCTTCCCCTATGGTCCTCTGTGTTATCCCTTATATTACACAGATTAGTGAAACTATATGATAATTGCTTTTCTTTCCTTGACTTATTTCACTTGGGATAATACCCTCCAGTTCTATCCATGTCAAGGTAAATGATAGGTGATGGACATTAAGGAGGGCATGTGATCTGATGAGCACTGAGTGTTATAACGCAACTAATGAATCATTGGACACTACATCAAAAACTAATGATGTACTATATATTGGCTAATTGAACTTAATAAAAAAAAAGGTGTGTATAGAAAAAAAAATAAAATCTGAATCTAGCTAGTGGGTATTCAAATGTTTATTGTACTATTCTTTCAGCTTTCCTGTTTGAAATTTGTCATAATAAAATGTTGAGAAAGAAAAAAAACCTATTGGGGGAAAGCTATGCTGTGCTCTCTAATAAGACCAGTACCATTGCCCCAGAGGCATTTGGAAATGTGGATGGGGATATTTTGGTTATCAAAATAACTGGTGAGCACCAGTGTGATGTAATGGGGAGAGAGGCAGCAGCAATCCTAAGTAATTTACAATATGAGGGAAGTCACATAATATCGAATTACCCTTCTCAAATGCAAGACCTCACCTGCTGAGAAGTACTAAAATAAACAAATAAGCAACTCTTCCAAAAAAATTTTTCCTCCTCCAGTATACAATTTTAATGTTTCTTCTTTAATCCACAAAAAATAATCCTGATAGATAATCTTTATTCATGTTTCTACTTTGTCATTTTTTTATTCATTCCTTAATTCACTCTAGTTTGGTTTCATAACCACTGTTCCTTATTTTTTTTAAAGATTTTTATTTATTTATTTGTCAGAGGGAGAGGGAGAGACTAAGCACAAGCAGGGGGAATAACAGGCAGGGGAAAAACAGGCTCCCCACTCAGCAAGGAGCCTGACGTGGGGCTCAATCCCAGGACCTGGGATCATGACCTGAGCCAAAGAGAGCCGCTTAACCAACTAAGCCACCCAGGCATCCTTATAACCACCATTCCTTAAAAACTGTTCTTACTGAGATGACTATCGATGTTAATGCTAAATCCAATAGACACTGTTCAATATTTAACCACGATGAATATAGTCCCTCCTCCTTCAAAATCTCCATCTTCTGTGACACCATCTTCTGGTTTTCCTCCTAATTCTCAAACTACTACTTTTTTTTTTAAGATTTTATTTATTTGACAGAGAGATATCACAAGTAGGCAGAGAGGCAGGCAGAGAGAGAGAGAGAGGGAAACAGGCTCCCCACTGAGCAGAGAGCCTGATGTGGGGCTCGATCCCAGTACCCTGGGATCATGACCTAAGCTGAAGGCAGAGGCTTAACTCACTGAGCCACCCAGGCACTCCTCAAACTACTACTTTTAAGTCTCCTCTCATATACATCTTTCTCTGTCCCACACCTAATTTCACAGGACTTCATCGATAATTCTCTTTTCTTTTCCCTTTATAAAGTTTTTCTTAGATCTCCATCTCAAGACCAGACATTGCATCTAAGTTCCCTACCTGTTTATACCCTTGCCTACTGACATGAAATATCCAAGCCTTATAAACACGAAATGGATCTTAGCTCCCTACATATACTTGTTTCTTCCCTTAGAATCTTTATTGTAGATAATGACTGGGATTTACTCAATGCTTTTTGAACCCACTATAAAGATACCTATCCTAAAAAAAAAAAAAAAAGATACCTATCCTAGATGGCCAAGGGAGGGGAAGAGTAGGGAGAGAGATGGCTTCTGGGAGGAGGTGACACTTAAGCAGGATAATTAAAGAAGAATTGGATGAGGTGTTTGGGAGGGAGGTGTTTGAGTTGGGGAGAAGGCTCTATCAGAGCAACAGAGGAAGAAACACAAAGGCAAGAAAATCGCACTTCTCTTGGAAATGATGGTAACTTGCAATTGATGAAGCATTTGTCCCTTTTTCTTTTTTTAATAGAAAGAACTGGCCAAGAGATAGCATTGGAAAAATAAAAATCTTTAAAAGAAAGTAGTAGTTTGAGAATTAGAAGGAAAACCAGAAGAAAATGGTGTCACGGAAGATGGAGATTTTCAAGGAGGTAGAAATAGATCATGAAGAGCCCTTTATGCCATGCTAAAACTTTGGATTTTATCTAATCAGATCAGAGGTGACAAATAGATTGCCCACAGACTACAGAAGTGGTTTGTTTGACTCATGTTGTGTTTAAAAAGTATTGAATTGTTACATTTAAAAATTTAGAAATTTCATGTGCAAATCTAGCCTCTCTTGAAGAATTGGGAATTCTGGTCACATTTTTGCAAATTTGGCAGACTGCTGTCACCACTCTGCAATTGTTCCTAACTGATCTGCTTTATTCAACTGTCACTCATACCACCTGCATAGCCCCTATGCTCATTGGTAATTACTACTTTTGTTTCAGATGATGAGGGTCACTGAAGAACTGTTAGCAGGAGAGTAGTATCATCAGTTATTTGGGTTAGAAAGACCCAAATTCTGGGAAAAAAGAGGTTGGATTCTGGGGAATAGAAAAGGGTGCCATAAATAAATGAATCTGTAAATTCTAGAGCAATAATGGGATGTGGGTCAGGAAGGAGAGTAAACTCATCACTTTGCTCCTCACCCCCTGCCCCCTGCCCCTGCGCACCATTTATCATCCTACACCACTGGATATCTCGGAGGAGGCAAGACCTTTGCAGAACCAGAGAGACAGTTGGAGAAAGCCTCAGCAAGGGCAGTGATAGTACGGATGGAGAGGAGGGGCTGGAAATCAATAAAGCTTAATGATTGGTTGTATATGGGGTGTCAAAAATGGAAGGAATGCAGGATACTTTCTGAAAGGATGATGAGTGACAGGGTCTAATATTGCTAAAAATCCTCATTGATCACACTGCCAACTAATAGGTACGTTCTTTTGCATTAATTGAATAGATCGGCTTTTCACAGTGATCAGTACACTAGATATATTTTCACATCACCCTAGTAGCTATACATAAATAAATCATACATTGTTCCTGGGTAAAACTTTAGGAAAGGCAATTAGACATAAAAGGAACGCAATGTATTGCACATTTGAAATTTGCTAAGAGCATAAATCTTAAGAGTTCTCATCATGAGAAAAAAAAATTGTAATTTTGAATGGTGACAGATGGCAACTAGACTTACTGTGATTGCTTTCCAGTATGCACAAGTATGAAATCCTCATGCTGTACTCCTGAAGCTAATATAACGTTATATGTCAATTATACCTCAATTTAAAAAAAACTTTGAGAAAAGATTGGTGATTACTAGGCACAACTAAAGGTTCTTGGAAAATGTGCCATGCTAATCTAAGCTCACTGATTTATTGTTTGCCTGCTTGTTTATTTTGTTAAAAATGAGGCTAAGTCAGAATGATGCAGAATCTGAGAGGTAGCTGTGATTTATAGTTTCTCTAAGAGGTTTGACTTCACAACTACATGACAAACACTGGATTTCTTAGTCTGAAAAGTTTCTCCGACTCTATCAGCTTTCCATTTTTCTTAAGTATCCTCCACATTAATCTAATCTCTTTTCCCACTTTTTAACATTTCCATTTTCCTTTCATTCACCAAGAGTGAATATATCTTATTATATATATATATCTATTGGGCTTTAGATGCTTCTGGTTCCCCCAGACTATATGAATTTTATTTAAGTCTCCAATATCATTATACCTATTGTACCTATCTTTACCTCTGACTCATCATCTTTCTGACTGTTGATATACACACATACCAATTAACATATTATATGTAAATTATATGTAACTCCTTTGATTTTTTAAAAAAGATTTATTTATTTTGGGGGGGAGGGGCAGAGGAAGAGAATCCTTCAAGCCATCTCCCTGCTGAATGTGGAGCCTGACTCGGGGCTTGATCCCACAACCCATGAGATCACTACTTGAGCCAAAACCAAGAACCAGACACTTAACTGACTGAACCACCAAGGCGCCACTCCTTTGATATTTATTTCTCAAGTTATCTGAATTCATTTCACTTTAATCCTATTTCAGATACATACTTGTGAGTTTTATCTTTTTCATATCTTATTTTTTATTTTTAAAGATAAAATTCTATAACTAACATTCCTTTATACCTTCTTAGTACCTATAACATAGTTATCTGAGTAGTTAGGCATAAAGAAGATTGTATATGCTCCATTCACACTTAGGGTTGTAAAAGAAAATATGAAAGGTGTGTTGAGAGAGATAAAATTATATTAGCCATATATGTATAGGTATGTAAAACACAAATATATTGAAATTATGAATGCAAATGTCTTTATACTTACTTTCATTTACTTCTATTTTTTAAGTTGTTATTTAAATTCCAGGTAGTTAACATACAATATTATATTAGTTTCAGGTGTGCAATATAATGATTCAACAATTCTCCATCACCTGTTGCTCATCACGAGAAAGTCTTTATTCTTTTTTATTAAGATTCATTTATTCATTTGAAAGAGTGTGTGTGAGTGGGGAGGTGGGGCAGAGGGAGAGAATCTTAACCAGGCTCTCTGCTGAGCAGGGAGCCTGACTTGGGGCTCAGTCCCATGACCCAGGAGATCATGACCTGAGCCAAAACCAAGAGTCAGATCTTAGTTGACTAAGTAAGCCACACAGGTGCCCTGAGAATGTCTTTATTCTTTTTTTTTTAAATTTTATTTATTCTTAAAATTTCTTTTCAGTGTTCCAGAATTCATTGTTTATGCACCACACCCAGTGCTCCATTCTTAATGAATTTACAGCTAAGTAGGCAATAAGCTAAAATATTTTTACCTGGGAAGGCAACTAATTTTCACTTTTCTTTTAGGATAGGTTAAAAGCAAACCTTAGAATAGATGAGAAGTCCATTCCTCTGCACATTTTCATAAAGACCATTGCAATGTTCTACTTCTTCAGGTACAGGAAATATTGGTGTGGCATCAGATTGGTTCAGCATGAAATGAAAGCTTGAAAGCCTGTCCCTAAAACCTTGGTCTGGTACTTTTGTAGTATTCTTGTGTACTTACACTGGCACCCTCTTGGGCTTCCTTCATCTCCATTAGTTCTATCACACTTCAACCCTGTTTACCTCATTTCTAGATGTGAAATTTGGCATAGTATTGTTTTCTCTATTATAAGATATTATAAAAATGTTATGGACTTAATTCTGAACACAAATGTTTCCTCTGGCCTGAGCAAGGGAAGAAAAGGAAGACTATAGAAAATGAGACTACTAATATTTTGAAGTGATAGAGCTGTTCTCTATCTTGATTATGGTTATAGTTACATAATGGTATACATTTGTCAAAGGTCACAGAACTGTATATGAAAAAGAGTGAAACTTACTATAGCCAATACCTCATTTAAAAAAGAGAAACCATCTAATTTCTAAGACTGTCAATGTTGCAACCAGAAAAAAATATGCTATGTTCATAAAGTCACATTTATAACCCGATGATAATTTTCCTGTTATGTTAGTAAATATGATGAACACAATCTTCAGTATAGCTTAGTTGCTCTCTTTAAAACTTTGGAAGAAAGCAGTTCAGTTCTCAAAAACCATCTTACACTCTATGTCATTTGTTTTTCAGAAGTTTAAATTTGAACTTCAATTAATAATATCAAACTGGTTAAATAAGTGTAGTAAGGAGTCTGCCTCCAAGATGGCCCCTAGTGAGTCTCACCTTCTGGTGTTGTCAGGTGCTCTCTCTCTTTCCACTCCCCAGTTTCTCCTTTCCCCACTGCTGATTTAATTTTTTTTCTCCTCTTTTCTTGTCCCTTTCTCAGCATCCCTTCAACCCCCTTCTAAATCTTTCCATTTCTCCTTCTCTCTCTCTCTTTGTCCATTATACCCTCATCTCTCCTTCCATCTTCCTCATCTTCCCCTCTTCCTTCCCTTTTTCTCCCTTCCTCTTCCTTATGTATCCTTCTCTCTTTTTTATTTTGCATCATCTCTCATTACTTACTCTATCTTTTTTGTCCTTTTCTTCTGAAGGATGTCTGCCTTCAAACTTAAATTATGAAGATTCTAAGATCAGTTTAATGACTAAAGCCAATTAAAAAGATCCCATCAAAGTTTTCTGAAATACAAAACATCTCAGAAATCTGGAGGTTACAAGATCCTTAGCAATCAATGGCAGTATTTAGAAACAGGAAGACAAGAAAGGCCTCAGAGCAGCTAATGTAAATGTCTCAAAGTCCATGAACCCAGTTACTTTACATATGGGAGCACCTACCTTTACTTCTTCAGGTCTTGTTCTTAGCCTGCAGTAAATTAGAAGGGGAAAAAAAGGAGGAACACTACTAAAGTCAAATTCTTGGCAGCAAGTGACAGGTGACACTTGAAGAGTTGTTTAACAACCATATTGTTTAACAACCATAACAACAAAAAGCAGACTCAAGACCTGAGAAAACAGAAAACATAACAGCATGGACCCAATCAATAACCATGCAAACAGTCTTATACTCTCAGTAGTCTGGAACAAATTTATATAATAGAGGATTTCATTATAATAAATTAAAGAGAAAGTATCACATTTTATTTAGCTATTTAAGATGGCAAGAATGTACTTTGTTGGGTAAAACATTAAAAAGTGTGACCCTTAAAATGTAAGCTCTGGACATGAAGAAAATTTAGATATGAGGAATGTCATATTTCCAGATGATTTTAATAAAAAGTTAATTATTTTAAATAAAACCCAACTGTTAGTTTTAGGGTTTTCTTTTTCACTGTTGTAGTAGAAAAATTCATAATTCGGCCTTTGGTATAGTAGAGTCCAACAGATCCTAAGACACTAATGCCCTTAAAATTAGAAATTTAAAATGATACAAAAAGTACTACAGGTCTCCACCAACCTCATCTTACGTGCAAGCATTAAACTGGTTCAACAGGTGGTTAAAAGATAAACTTCCTTCTGCCCATGAACACAAGTTAGCAGGTTTTTACGCCCCTTACCAGTTAATAGTAAAAATGAATCCTGTAGATATGTTTTCATTCTCCAGCTAATTCTAAGATCTTTTAAGGCACATTCAGTTTCTTCTGTTTTCTTACACTGTGAAGTATCATGTCCCTTAGGTTATGCATGTTTGACAAATGCTTATGATTGATTAATTGAGCGATACTGGAGTTTGTAACAGGGGCTGTTGGCAAACATAATAGTTTCTTTTCAAATGTGCTGCATACATGGACATTGTCATCATTTCTCAGAGACCATAGATTAAACTTCCCCCTAAATGCTCATCAGACTTATTTTGTGTAGTTTTTGTTTTCTGCTTATAAAGCTTATTTATTCTCATTGCAAAATTATCAGGAAACAATAAAACATGTAAAGAAGAAAATAATGTCACTTGTAATTCCATTACTCAGAAATCTGCTAATGTTTGGTGCATAGAATATCTTCCAGAATTTTTTGAAAAGATTTTAATTATTTATTTGACAGAGATCACAAGTAGGCAGAGAGGCAGGCAGAGAGAGAGGAGGAGAAGCAGGCTCCCTGCTGAGCAGAGAGCCTGATGCAGGGCTCCATCCCAGGGTCCTGGGATCATGATCTGAGCTGAAGGCAGAGGCTTTAACCCAGAGCCACCCAGGTGCCCCAGATTTTTTTCTTTCAATACATTCATGAATACATACACATGTGTATTTATTTATTAGTTTTTTTATTCCAAGTTTTTATTTAAATTCTAGTCAGTCAATATATATGGTAAAATTGGTTCCAGGTGTAGAATTTAGTGATTAATCACTTACATACAACACCAAGTGTTCCTCACAAGAAGTGCCCTCTTTAAAACCCATCACTCATTTAACCCATTCCCCACCCACCTCCCTATTTATTAAAAATTTTTTTAATTGAGGTATAATTGACATATAACATTATATTAGTTTTAAGTGTACAACATATATTATGAATGATGACTACAATATGTCTGGTAAACATCCATTACCATAAATAGTTATAAAATATTTTTTTAGAGATGAGAACTTTTAAGATTTACTCTCTTAATTTTCAAATACACGATACAGTGCTATTAAGTATAATCACCATGTTGTACATTGTATCTCTATAACTTATTTACTTATTTATTTGAGACAGAGAGAAAGAACATGCACAGAAGGAATGGGAGAGGGAGAAGCAAACTCCCTGCTGAGCAGAGAGCGCATGGCAGGGCTGGATTCCACGACCCTGAGATCATGACTTGAACTGAAGGCAGATGCTTAACTGAGTGAGTCACCCAGGTGCCCCTCTTCTTTATTTTATAAGTGGAAATTTGTACCTTTAAAAAAAAAGGATTTTATTTATTTATTTGAGAGAGGGAGAAAGGGAGAGAAATAGTACAGGAGAGAGGGAGAGAATCTTCAAGTAGAATCCCCACTGAACACGGACTCTGATTTGAGTCTTGATCCAGGAGATCATGACCTCAGCCACAGCCTAGAGTTAGAAGCTTAACTGTGTCACCCAGGTGCCCCTGAAATTTGTACATTTTGACCCTTTCATTCATATTTCTCAGCCCCAACCCCCCACTTTTGTCTGGCAACCACCAACTGTTCTCTGTATCTATGAGATTTTTTTAAAATTCCATGTATTAGTGAAATTGCATGGTATTTGCCTTTTCTTGTCTGACTTATTTTACTAAGCATGAAGCTTAGTAAATATCCATTCATGCTACCACAAATGGCAAGATTTCCTTCTTTATTGTGGCTGAATTAAATTCCATTTTATATATGTAACACATATATAAAATGGAACTATTATTATATTATATATTAAAATGGAATATATATATGTGTGTGTGTGTGCGCGCGCGCGTGTGTGTATGTATGTGTGCGTGTGTATGCCACATCTTCTTTTTCCATTCTTCCATCATGGACACTTAGGTTGTTTCTATATCTTGGCTATTGTGAACAATTTTGCAATAAACATGGTGGTGCATGTATCTTTTTGAGTTAGTCGTTTTGTTTTCTTTGGATGAATAATCAGAAGTGGAATTGCTGGATTATGTGGTGGTCCTATTTTTAGCTTTGTGAGTCACCTCCATACTGTTTTCCACAATGGCCACACCAATTTATAATCCCACCAACAGTGCACAAATGTTGCCTTTTCTCTACATCCTCACTACCTCATGTTATTGCTTGATTTTCTGATATAGCCATCCTAACAGGTATGAGGTGATACCTCATTCTGGTTTAGAACAGGTTTATTAAAACAAACAAACAAACAAACAAACAAACCATGAGGTCACTTTATACAGAATTTAATAATCAGCTTTCTCATTTAACTATACATCATGAACATCTTCCCATGTCAATGAATATAGGCCTACTATATATAAATGCATTGTATTTTATTTAATCAACCTTCTTCTGATGACTTTTCAGGTACTTTACAATTTCCTATTATAAAAAAATGCATAACTGCATAGCTTTGACTCATCCTTTTTTTTTTTTTTAAAGATTTTATTTATTTATTTGACAGACAGAGATCACAAGTAGGCAGAGAGGCAGGCAGAGAGAGGGGGGAAGCAGGCTCCCTACTGAGCAGAGAGCCCGATGTGGGGCTTGATCCCAGGACCCTGGGATCCTGACCTGAGCCGAAGGCAGAGGCTTAACCCACTGAGCCACCCAGGTACCCCTGACTCATCCTTCTTAAGGAAAAATTCCTTAATATGTGTTTGCATAACAGAAGTTTGAGTTCCAAGCATGAGATTAGTAAATACTTACTGATTGATCATCAGACTACATGACTGATTATAGGGACCCAACTATTGTTTAGCTTATTTGGAGTGGTTAGGCAGATGGTGGTGTTTTATAAAAATATATTTTTGAGGTACTTCTAAATAAATAAATAACTCCACTGACAAGTACTTTGAAATGTCTATTTAGTAAGGAAACTCTCGAAAACTTTTTTGGTCTAAAGTTTTGGGTAAACTCAATACACACCTAAATACCAAAGTCTTGATGCCACTATCTCCCCCAGGGAAATACTAAATCACAGTTGTTTTTGTGGTTGATATTCACAGTAAGGTTAAACATTAATAATGTTACCTGCTAACAATAGGGAGATTCTATGTAACTGTAGTTTGATTATCATGTATTAGAGGAAGTGGTAAATTCATACCAGAAATTAATTTTTTTTTTTTTTGTTAACTCAAGGATCTTGGGGCGATATTGACCTTTTTACACTCAAGTGACTAGTGAGTTGAGTTTTAAAGAAACTTTCTGATGGGGGCACCTGGGTGGCTCAGTGGGTTAAAGCCTCTGCTTTCGGCTCAGGTCATGATCCCAGGGTCCTGGGATCGAGCCCCACATCGGGCTCTCTGCTCCGCAGAGAGCCTGCTTCCTCCTCTCTCTCTCTCTGCCTGCCTCTCTTGCCTACTTGTAATCTCTGTCAAATAAATAAATAAAATCTTTAAAAAAAAACTTTCTGATGAAATTTTAGTCAGACAAATTCATGAATTCTTGAAAGAATTATGTGAAGCAGTTAACAGAACAAAGTTACCATAGCATGGTGTTCAGGAGCATATGCATAGATTTTGATATTTGATAATTTACGGTGGAATACTACTGTTTTCTCTGGAGCAAGTAAAAACTTCTTTAAGCATTAGTTTTCTCATTTTAAAAACGAAAGTGATAATAATTTTAAAATTACTGAGAAAGCCAAATGAGATAATGCAAAGTGCCTGTTATTTGTTAAGCAGTCAAAAACCTTTCAATTCTTCCTCCTTTTAATCATAACAATACTCTACCTCTAGCAGGTATCTATTACTACTGTTGAGAGATGAGCATTCAACCTCAACCAATTAACAATGACTATTAAAATTAATTCCACATTTGTATAGAGTTCAAAATAATTTGGGGTGTATAAATATGTACAATCACACTAATTTTATTGATGTTAGGAAAAAAGCCTAAATTAGTAAAAGATGTGAATTACAGATTTTTAAAAAAGCAAAGATAGCTATATTTCTTTGAAATTCATTTAATTACCATAAGTAAACTAAAGGCTTTCAATAACTTATTTAAGGGAATACATTATGTTACAGAAATAAAACTAGAACTTTTTCACTTAGCTGATTACTAGTAAGTTATTGTGTGCTAATAAAACTTCTTGAGGTAAATGCACAATCTGCACAAGTCATTTAAAACATTCTCCCCTTAAAATCTCCATTCTCTTGGAGGCTGTTGTACTCAGAAAGGCAACATTTGTCAACTTAGGATTTTAAAAACTGCAGGTTGACTTAACTGACTTTTTCACTGGGTGTTTTTTATATAAGCTAACTAAAGGAAAAATGAGAGGAAAATGACCCTTTCTTTGAGACCATTTCAATTTTAATGCTAAACTTACATTGAAAGCAATGTTAGCTTTAAACTAAAACATTATAAAGTATTAGAGACCCTAGCACTTCAACCTAATTCAACTAATGAATATTAAGCTCATATTATGGGTTCAGCATTGTGTTAGGAATACAAAGATGAATTTTAGGCAGATGTTAAAAATGCTGGGAGGGAATTCAGAGGTAATTTAACAGAATCCTCTTAATGGACAGAGGAGGAAATTAAGGTTCCCGAAAGATGAAGTGGCTTTCCCATAGTTAGTAGATTAAGTAACTGAGCCAAGATGAGAACACTTCCAATTTAGTATTCCTTGCATAGCCTCACACTAACTGCCCCAAGGTTTTACAAATACACTTGGTACAGTTTTTACATTGAGTAGAGCTCTTGTGGCTGGGCGCTCCCAACAAAGCAGGTTGGGAAAATTTCCATGATAGTCAGCATCTCAAAATAGCAGCAGGTCACTGCTGTTTTGTTCCTAACTCTGTAAGAAAGAAAGAAATTCTAGTTATACAACTGACACTGGACAAATGGTTCCTCTCAACAAATTTAAATGCTTCCCATGTGCCTGGCTCTGTGTTATCCTCTAGGAATGTAAAGTAGACTCAAACAGCTTTGTTCAGAAGAAACTAACAGTCTAATGGAGGAAACAAACTGAGATTAATTTCAGTAACATTGCACAGCCTAAACCAGTGCCCATGAAAATGCATTTCAATTTTTAAAAAATTATTAGTTGTTAAAATTTTGTTATATTTTTAAGGTGTTTTCACTAGACACAAATACCTAACTCCTACTTCAATTAACCCTCTAAGAAGTTTCTGTGGCAGGAATATGCAAAAGAAACTATGACAAAGGGAAGCAAACTTAAAACCTTGGCTCCGAAACTCAAAACTCGTTGCAGAGGAACATGATAAACTGAATAATAGTTTGAGGGAAATGACCATTTTCTAATCTAATTGGACTTAAATTATCTTAGCCCAAAGTACCTTTAACACTCAAACTCCACATTTTAAGGATTTTATTTATTTATTTGTCAGAGAGAAAGAGATCACAAATGAGGAGCAGCATGCAGAGGGAGAATCAGGCTCCCTGCTGAGCAAGGAGCCCAATGTGGGACTCAATCACAGGACCCAGAGATCATAATCTAACCCAAAGACAGATATTTAACCAACAGAGCCACCCAGGTATCCCTCAAACTCACATTTTAGATCATATTCTGGTCACAAGGAACAAAAGTAAGTGTGAGATTGAAGGTAAGCTAGCTGATTAGGCCTCTGACATTCTGGACCAGCCCCGGTCTTTATGCTCTGATACCTGGAAGAAAGCAAATCAGACAGAACCCCTACACCCCATATTTCACTCTTGGCGTCCCACCTACTATCAAATATGGCCTAACCAATGACTTTCAAGCTGATGACCCTTTTCTCTCTTCCTGGGCAGTTTGGTGTCTTTGCATAAAACATTATTTCCTTCCTACAGTGTTCTTTCCCTTTTTATTCTGGGTGATAACCTCCTTAAAAACTCCACTTAAATTTTATTTATAAGATCTTTTATTTAATGTTGGTAGATTTGGATCAATCCTTTTCATTGCACCACATTACCCATTACATTTATGACCACAGAGATAACTAAGATGTTTAGTCTTAGTTTGCTCTCCTAAGTCAAGGGAAGAGTTGAGAGTTTCAACAGAGGAGCTACTCAACCACGTAGAGTTTAAAATATTTTTAGATAGGTCACGAGAAGTGACAAACATTTTGAATGATTACAGCTCTGTAATTCTGTGAGCCCATTTTTATTTTTGAAATCTTGGCATTACACAAGAAACAGACACTCTTGACAGAATCTGATGATTATCTCATGAGGAAGTGCAGCTGTGGACAACAAAAAGTGACAACCTGGCAACTTTGGTCCAGAAAGTTCTGTCTTTAATTCTGTCTTTTCATAAGCTTGATCTAAGAGCTCTATAATACTAGGTGTTTGCTTTTTTACATTTGTCACTTTTGAATGACACTGGACTCATAAACTTTTCCATGTCAAACATCAGTGTTTCCCCTCAAAACACATTTTTATACTCCCATTAAAACAAGCATTTAATTAGTTTTTTATTTTTCAGATTACAACCTGCAGGAGAGTTACTTATTCAATTTATTTATTTTTATTTTTTAAAAAAATTTTATTTATTTATTTGACAGAGATTACAAGTAGACAGAAAGGCAGGCAGAGACAGAGGAAGGGAAGCAGGTTCCCCGCTGAGCAGAGAGCCCGATTCGGGGCTCGATCCCAGGACCCTGGGATCATGACCTGAGCCAAAGGCAGAGGCTTTAACCCACTGAGCCACCCAGGTGCCCCTACATATTCAATTTAGGTCTTCAATTTAGTTGAACATGCACTGACTACAAGCGTACTATGTGACAGAACTTCTGCCAGGTGCTGGAAATACAAAGATGACTACAAAATATACTCACAGTGTGTGAGTGTAGATAGATTAGCCAACTATAATAAAATGTTGACAAATGCTATAGGAGTAGCGAGAACACTGCTAAAGGAAGGAAGAACATGGAGGCATACTTCTTGGGTGAAAGGGAGATCAGTGCTGGAGAAAAGCAATCACTGGGATTGTTGCCACTACAATATGGCACCGGTGCCAGCTCCCTTCCATTCAGATTTTACCCTCACATCCACCTGCTTCTTCTATTACCTTTATAACTATTCCGACTTTCACAACCCCTTATGTGACTCAACCCTTTTTTTATGTTTCATCTTCCTTTGCTTCTTGCCTTCTTCCTTCTGGAAAACCACCAGTTTATCTTGTTCACAGAGCAGATAGTTTCTCTTGCATGAATTCCCTCAATATCTGCACTTCTCCATTTCTGCCACCCCTGCTATTTCAAATGATACATGTTTTCTTTTGTTCTGTTTTGTTTGTTTAATTATTTTTATTAATACATAATGTATTATTTGCCCCAGGGATACAGGTCTGTGAATCATCAGGCTTACATACTTCACAGCATTCACCATATCACATAGCCTCCCCAATGTCTATAACCCAACCACCCTCTACACACCCCAGCTCCCCCTAGCAACCCTGACTGTTTTGTAAGGTTAAGAGTCTCTTATGGTTTGTCCCCCTCCCAATCCCATCCTGTTTCATTTTTTCCTTCCCTACCACCAAAACCCCCACTCTGCCTCTCAAAAATTCCTCATATCAGGGAGATCATGTGATAATTATCTTTCTCTGATAGACTTATTTTGCTCAGCATAATACTCTCTAGTTCCATTCATGTTGTTGCAAATGGCAAGATTTCATTTTTGATGGCTGCATAGTATTCCATTGTGTATATATATACACATCATCTTCTTTATCCATTATCTATTGATGGACATCTAAGTTCCTTCCATAGTTTAGCTATTGTGGACATTCCTGCTACAAACATTCGGGGGCACATACCCCTTTGGATCACTACATTTGTATCTTTAGGGTAAATACCCACTAGTGCGATTGCTGGTTTGTAGGGTAGCTCTATTTTCAACTTTCTGAGGAACCTCCATGCTGTTTTCCAGAGTGGCTACACCAGGTTGCATTCCCACCAACAGTGTAGGAGGGTTTCCCTTTTTCCGTATCCTCTCCAACATCTGACTTATTTCCTGACTTTTTAATTTTAATCATTCTGACTGGTGTGAGGTGGTATCTCATTGTGGTTTTGATTTGTATTTCCCTGATGCCAAGTGATGTGGAGCACTTTTTCATGTGTCTGTTGACCATCTGGATGTCTTCTTTGCAGAAATGTCTGTTCAAGTCCTCTGCTCACTTCTTGATTGGATTATTTATTCTTTGGGTATTGAGTTTGATAAGTTTTTGTAGATTTTGGATACTAGTCCCTTATCTGGTATGTCATCTGTGAATATCTTCTCCCATTCTGTCAGTTGTCTTTTGATTTTGTTGACTGTTTCCTTTGTTGTGCAAAAGCTTTTGATCTTGATGAAGTCCCAATAGTTCATTTTTGTCCCTTTCTTCCCTTGACTTTGGAGATGTTTCTAGGAAGAAATTGCTGTGGCTGAGGTCGAAGAGGTTGCTGCCTGTGCTTTTCTCAAGGATTTTGAAGGATTCCTGTCTCATATTGAGGTCTTTCATCCATTTTGAGTCTATTTTCATATGTGGTGTTAGGAAATGGTCCAGTTTCATTGTTCTGCATGTGGCTGTCCAATTTTCCTAACACCATTTGTTGAAAGACCGTGTTTTGTCCATTGAAAATTATTTCCTTCTTTGTTGAAGATTAGTTGACTATAGACTTGAGGCTCTATTTCTGGGCAAAAAAATTTAACTTTACAAGACTAAAGAATCATGGGGAAGATGCCATGATTTCTATATGTTGCTTTCCCTTAGCTCTGGAGTTCTGCTGTTCTTATTGATCTCTGAGCTTGGTCTTGGCTGCATGTTCTTGCTGATCTTCTGGGGGAGGGGCCTGTTGTAGTGATTCTTAAATGTCTTTTCCCAAGGTGGAATTGCACTGCCCTTGCCAGGGACCAGGCTAAGTTATCTGCTTGGGTTTGCTCTCGGAGCTTTTGGAGCTTTTGTTCCCTGAACGCTGTCTGTAGATCTTTGGAGGATGGGAATGAAAATGGTGGCCTCCCAATATCTGGCCCAGAGGAACCAAGAACTTGGGGCCCCACTCCTCAGGGCACCTTCAGAGAAAAGCAGTCAATCATTCCTGTGTCCCTGGCTTCCAGCCGCACTCAGTGCTTACCCAGTCTGTGACTGAGTGTTTCTATCTCTGGCACATGGCCCCATTTGGAGTCTCTAAACCCAGAAGATTCCTGCTGTGCTGCTCCTCCCAGAGCAAGAATGTAAGTCTCCCCATATCTGCCACTTGTGGGGTCCCTCCTCGAAGAACAGTGGCCCGACTGTGCCTTGGATCATGGTTTAAGGTAACTCTGATATGAAAGCTCACTCTTTGGCTCTGTCTCTGCAGCTGGCTTCCCTGATCTGATATGTGACAACTCTGCCACATTCAGACACCCTGATCTTTCTGTGACCCTGCTGACCTGAGACCACATTGTCCACATGAGGGGTCCATTCCCACTGAGCCGCTGGAGTGATATCCCTCAGTAGAGCAAACTTTGGAAAGTTTTGATTTTGTGCTTCACTGCCCCACCATTTGCCGGGAGCCAACCCCTCCCCCCACGGTCTACCTTACCATCACTTCGGATTCACTTCTCTGCATTCATCCTACCTTTCAGAAAGTGGTCGATTTTCTGTTCCTAGAATTGCTGCTCTTCTTCTCTTCTATTTCCTGTTGAGTTTGTAGATGTTTGGAATGGTTTGATACATATCTAGCTGAACTCCTAGGATCTGATGTTGTTTCAGTCTGCTACTCCTCCCTCATCTTGCCTCCCTCTTGTTTTTTTGTTTTTGAGTGAAGTACAGGGAATTTTTTTGAGAAGAATAAACTTCATAGCCAACCAACAATCTTTACCAGAAATGCAGAGATAAAAATAATTACTAAATTTGCACATAAATCTCCATAAATACAGAAAAAGACACCAATAGTATTTATTATCTCCCTTTTGTAAGCACAGTTAGCTTTGCTTAGATAGTATGTAAGTCAAAGAGGAAAGCCTGGTGATTATCACTATAAAAAACGCTTACTGTGATAGATACTTGAAGCAGTAGTGAACATGTGACATAAATCAGTAAACATTAAGTGTAAGCAAAGATAAAGTGCCTAACATGTAGGGTGGCCAGGTAAAACATAAGATACCCCATTGAATTTGAATTTCAGACAAAAATAAATAATTTTTAGGATAAGTATGTCCCTTGTATTTCACAAGAAATACTTATAGTAAAAAATTTTATTTTTCTGAAATTCTATTTAACTGGGTGTCCTGTATTTTTACTTGCTAAATATGTCAACTCAACCATCATAACATAATGACTTAGTTTCTTATAGGGACACAAAGATTGCAAGAAGTTCTGTTGTTTTTGGAAGTTGAGGCTGAAAGGAATTTGTTACCACATTTCCAGCTGGTGAGGCCACATTTCTTTTAAATGAATTCAATTCAATTTAAACATTTGTTGAGTGTCTCCTAACCCTGATGGAATTGTAGGTGCTGGCTATGTAGAGTTCAATAAATTGGTTTCTTAATATTCTCAGACCTCAAGTGAAGATGGTTTCAGGCCTCTGGTACAGGTGGTCCAGAAATAATGTGTGAAGAAGAGAAAGCAGGATATGACCATTGAGCAAATGTGACTGTGAGGAAATAGCTGGGTTAAAAAAAAAATATATATATATATATATGTATATAATGGATGATAAGCAAGTAGAAACTTCACTTTAACAATATGTAGCAGCAGATATTAATAATGTGCTATGAGAGAGAGAGGCTCATGTGCTACCAGTGGATGTGACATATCAACAACTTACTCTGGAGATAGGTTAAGAAATTGTAATGTCTTGGGGTGCCTGGGTGGCTCAGTGGGTTAAAGCCTCTGCCTTTGACTCAGGTCATGATCCCAGGGTCCTGGGATTGAGCCCCACACTGGGCTGTCTGCTCAGCAGGGAGCCTGCTTCCTCCTCTCTCTCTGCCTGCCTCTCTACCTACTTGTGAACTCTGTCAAATAAATAAATAAAATCTTAAAAAAAAAAAGAAATTATAATGTCTTTTTTGAAAGAAGTGTTGAAACCAGCTAATGTGTAAAAACTCCTCCCACTTTTCCTTTTTTCTTTTTTAAATTATGTTTTTATTTTTTGAGAGAGAGAGAAAGAAAGAGAGGGAGAGGAAAGTTGGGGGAGGGGCAGAGGCAGAGGGAGAGTGAGAGAATTGTAAGCAGGTCCACACCCAGTGTGGAGCACAGTGGATCTCAGGGCCCTGTGATCATGATCTGAATCCAAACAAAGTCATCACGTAATTCACTGAGCCACCCAGGTGCCCCAAAACTTCTCCTACTTTTCAAACAAAAGAATGTCAGCTCTTTAATATGGAAGAAATAGTAGAATTGGGAAAATCACCATCTGGAACTCTTTTTTTTTTAATAAAAACATTTTTTTTATTATTTCTTTTCAGCGTAACAGTATTCATTGTTTTTGCACCACACCCAGTGCACCATGCAATACGTGCCCTCCCTAATACCAACCACCAGGCTCCCCTAAGCTCCCACCCCCGCCCCTTCAAAACTCCTCAGGTTGTTTTTCAGAGTCCATAGTCTCTCATGGTTCATCTCCCCTTCCAATTTCCCTCAACTCCCTTCTCCTCTCCATCTCCCCATGTCCTCCATGTTATTTGTTATGCTCCACAGATAAGTGAAACCATATGATAATTGACTCTCTCTACTTGACTTATTTCACTCCGCATAATCTCTTCCAGTCCTGTCCATGTTGCTACAAAAGTTGGGTATTCATCCTTTCTGATGGAGGCATAATACTCCATAGTGTATATGAACCACATCCTCCTTATCCTTTCGTCCGTTGAAGGGCATCTTGGTTCTTTCCACAATGGTCAAATAATCTTTGACAAAGCAGGAAAAAATATACAATAGGAAAAAGCCTCTTCAATAAATGGTGCTGGGAAAATTGGACAGCTATATGTAGAAGAATGAAACTCAACCATTCTCTAACACTGTACACAAAGATAAACTCAAAATGGATAAAAGACCTCAACATGAGACAGGAATCCATCAGAATCCTAGAGGAGAACATAGGCAGTAACCTCTTCGATATTCAGCCACAGCAACTTCTTTCAAGATATGTCTCCAAAGGCAAAGGAAACAAAAGCAAAAATGAACTTTTGGGACTTCATCAAGATCAAAAGCTTCTGCACAGCAAAGGATACAGTCAAAACAAAGAGGCAACCCACGGAATGGGAGAAGATATTTGCAAATGACAGTACAGACAAAAGGTTGATATCCAGGATCTATAAAGAACTTCTCAAACTCAACACATACAAAACAGATAATCATATCAAAAAATAGGCAGAAGATATGAACAGACACTTCTCCAATGAAGACATCCAAATGGCTATCAGACACATGAAAAAATGTTCATCATCTGGAACTCTTGATGGAAAGTTGATTCAGGCAAAAATAATCAATAGAGCCAAAATCATTAGGTGAGAATCTGATGAGAAAAAATATATTTGTGCTGTGTGTCCACAAATTAGGTCTTATTTGTAAAGGGGAAAAAAACTTTTACTTACTTTTACAATGGAAATACCTGATCAATTAGCATAGCTATCAAACCTAGCATTACAACAGACAAGCTGAAGTATGTGGTTCTGGGTGTGGTCACAGAATTATAGTGTCACTATGACACAAGTGTTTAGACTAAATCTAATCAAGTTTAAACTAAACCTAATCCAATCCCCAGTTTAAAGGAAAGAGAAAGAGAAAGAGAAAGAAAGAAAGAAAGAAAGAAAGAAAGAAAGAAAGAAAGAAAGAAAGAAAGAAAGAAAACAAGTTTAGTGACACCAGAAGGCTTGTCAAATCACTAAAAGGCAGTGTTTTGTATGTGATTTGGTCAGAGAAGCCTGAAAAACCTTTTGGTTTTGAAGGTAGATAAGCAGAGGTTGCTTCTGCAGCTTTCATTGAAAGCCCTAGTTGTTCATAAGAATAATATGTTGCTGCTGTTGGCCTGAGCATTTTATTCAAATATAAAGGAATAATTTTATGCTATATAGCAGAATAACTCTAATTTCAACATGAAGAAGCAATGCAAATTTAAGAAACATTAAGGTTTTTGAGAATCAGAG
This sequence comes from Mellivora capensis, assembly GCA_004024625.1. Lineage (NCBI taxonomy): Eukaryota > Metazoa > Chordata > Mammalia > Carnivora > Mustelidae > Mellivora > Mellivora capensis. The sequence continues at coordinate 29,843 of PISX010004482.1, read as the reverse complement.
ACCTTTTTCTAAATAAAAGAAGAAACAGTTCTTGTCTAAATAAGGGCATTTTGATTGCTCAGCTCCACTGATCCTTTTTGCCACTTGCTACATTAAGTTCTCATTCGAAGTGCACTTGCCTTCTTTGCAATGAAAGCAAATTAATCTCTAACATTAATTTTTAAAATGTTCTTTAGACTTCTAACCGGATCATTTCTTGTGGATGCCATTACACCTCTATGACATTTTGGACTTAGTGAATGGCATTGAAAATCACCTTTCTTAGGTTATACTTAAGATTAGGTGAAATACCAGAGAAGCACATGATTCATTTCCTTCCCTACAGAATGTAAAGAGCTTAGACTATGGGCTCTTCTTGATTCGGAGGAGAGAAAATTCAGAGATATTAGAGGATTACATCCTGGTTTTGAGAGATGAGAAAGTTCAGGCTCACCCTTTTGGAAGTGCCAGACAGCATAGCTTCTGAGCAGAACTACCCTATTTTTGCCACCGGTAACTCCACCCATGCTGCTCCCAGAAACACCCTTTAGTTTCCCCTCTTTAAACTATGCTATTTTCTTCCCCTACTGGTTAGCACACATCATTACTGTTAAATAATAATCAAATACATATTCTTGTATAGTTTAGAGACATCAATTTATTTTATAGTCTTGCTACATTAGTGTTAAACTTTAGGTAGCTCTTCTATCTTGTATATATGAGTACAAGAATTAGGCTATGCCACGCTGTCTGCCTGTGCTTGCTTGCTCTCTCTCCCTCTCTCTCTGACAAATAAATAAATAAAATCTTAAAAACAAAACAAAACAAAACAAAAAACCAAGAACTAGGCTAATGGTAGAAAAATGGTTGCTTTACTGCATTTGTGGATAGATCAGTTTATAGTCTTACAATAGCTTACAGTCTAAGCTGATAGTTCTTAATGTGTAATGTCTAGACTTGCAGCATCAACAGCATCTGGAAACTGGTAAAAATTACAAAAATTTGGGTCCAGACACAGACTTATTGAATCAGACACTCGGGGTAAAACACAGAAATCTGTGTTTTAATAAAGCATTCAGATGATTTCTTATGCATACTAAAAGCTGGGAACCAATCTAAGCCATGAGTTTCCTTATGTTCCTTCATTGGTCAGCCAACATGTTTAAGCATCTTTTGTGTACTATTGCCCATAAAAAAGTAATATCACAATCTCTGTCCTGAGGGTGGTAATATGGTACATAAGAAGAATAAAGTTTACACATAAAGCTATAACAGGCACTTATTATAATCTGTCTTTCCAACTACTGGGTGTTCCCAGGCTAGAGTCTATAGGTATAAGTGGGTGAACCATGTTAACCAATGGCAAAGAGGCTAAACTGACATATGTATTTATAGAAAAGAATAGCCCCTGATGTGATTACCAAGAGTAAGACTTAAAGCCTAAAGTGTTAAAGGTCAGTGGGCTTGGCTGGGATATGGCCCTGGGGAAACTGCACTGCACTTGGAGAGAAGGCAGGCAAACAACCTGCAGACATACAACACAGAAGAAGCAATCCGAAGAGCACCTGAGGCACACAGTAAGGAGGTTATTAGCTCATTTTTGAGTGTGTCCCAGAGAGATAGTGTTCACAGAGAAACCCCTCCAGAAACAAAGGAACTGGCATTAGCCATTTCTCTCCCCTGCTTCCCAGCATAAGGACAGAGTAACATATGGAAACCAGTATAGTAGTGACACTTACTACCTAACTTGCTTATATAAAGCTCCATCCCCAGTGCTCTAGTGGAACCACCCTTCCTAGTCATACTTACCTCAATCCCAAAGTGGTAAGTCTCTCCTGTCCCCACAAGAAGATCAGCTCAATCCTCTGCTCATACCATGTCTCCTGGTGCAGGAGTTTTGTGGAGACTTGGTTCTGATGGCAGTGGCAATAGGTCTTATTTCACAAGCAGACCAGAGCACACCTAATTAAAACACACCACATTTAGGCCAGGGACCAAACACTGACCACAACAGGCAAAGAGAGCCTCTGCAGACAAGTGGCTTAAAGGATAAATCAACCAGGATAAAATAGCACAGCTCACATAGCAAACATTGGAGCTATTGCTGGACAGGCCAGGCCCTGGAGAATAGGAGACACTACACAGCAGGGCACTAGAGGACCTCTTTGTTATAAAGCCATTATCCTCAAGAATAGAAATGTAGTTGACTTTCCTAACACACAGAAATAGGCAAAGATTTGGAGAAACTGAGAAGACAGAGAAATTTATCCCAAATGAACAAATAGGACAAGGCCACAGCCAGAGATCTAAGCAAAACAGATATAAGTAACAGGCCTGATAGAGAATTGAAAGTAAATGATCATAAGGATACTCACCAGAATTGAGAAAAGAGTGGAAGACAAGAGTGAGACCCTTGACACGAACTTAATGAATAACAACAGAAATAAAAAGGGCCCAATAAACCAAATGCAAAACACACCTGATGGAATGAGCTGTAGGGGGAAGAAGCAGAGGAATGAATTAATGACCTGGAAGACAAAATAATGGAAGGTAATCAGACTGAACAAAAGAGAGAAAAAATAATTATGCAAAATGAGACTAGACTTAGGGAACTCGGTGACTCCATCAAATGTTATAATATTCATATTATAGGAGTCCTAGAAGAAGAGAGGGTAAAGGGAGCAGAACAAAAGAAAATAGATGAAAAGTTCTCTAATCTAAGGAAGGAAACAGATATCCAGATCTAGGATGCACAGAGAACTTCACTGAAATCAACAAAAGCAGAGACACACCAAGACATATTGTAATTAAATTGGCAAAATATAGAGATAAAGAAAAAAAATTAAAAAGCAGCAAAACAAAAGAAGATAGTAACTTACAAGGGAAAAGCCATAAGGATATCAGGGGATTTTTCAGCAGAAACTTTACAAGCCAGAAAGGAGTGGTATAATATATTCAAAGCACTAAACAGGGAAAATCTTCAGCTAAGAATACTCTATCCAGGAAGGCTATCATTTAGAATAGGAGGAGAGATAAAGAGTTTCCCAAACAAACAAACAAAAACTAAAGGAGTTATGATCACTGAATTATCCTGGAAGAAATACTCAAAGGGACTCTGGAGAGAAAAAAAAAGTGACAATATAAAGGTAGGAAACACAAAAGTTATAAAAATGGATATTTCTATAAAAAAATCAAAGAAATTCATAAAATAAAAGGATGTAAATATATCAACATATACCTAAAATATAGGGAGGAAAGTAGTAAAGACTGTGTTTGAATTTAAACAACCACCAACTTAATATAGACCACTATATGCAGGAGATGTTATGTACAAACCTAATGGTAACTATATATTAAAAACCACTAATGAATATGCAAAGAATAAAGAAAGAAATCCAAATGTGTCACTAAAGAAAATCAACAAATCATGAAAGAGAGAAAGACAAGAAAGGATCAGAGAAAATCTTCAGAGACAACTAAAAAAATTTAAAAATGACAATAGATATGTATATAACAATGATTTCTTTGAATTTAAATGGATAAAACACTCCAATCAAAAGACATTGGGTAACCCATCTATATGCTTCCTAAAAGAAATTCATTTTAGACCTGCAGACTGAAAGTAAGGGGATGGAGAAACATCTATCATGCAAATGGATGTCAAAAGAAAACTGGAGTACAATATCAGAAAAAGTAGACTTTAAAACAAAGGCTATAATAAGAGACAAAGAAGGACAATATATAATCATAAAAGGGACAACTCAATAAGAAGATATAACAATTGCAAATACTTATGCACCCAATACAAGAGCACACAAAAACCTAAATCAGGTAATAACTAACATAAAGGAAATAATTGATCATAATACAATAATAGTAGGGGACTTTAACACCCCACTTACAGCAATGGACTGATCATCTAAGCAGAAAATTCAACAAGGAAACAATGCCTTTGAATGACACACTGGAACACATTGATTTAACAGATATATTCAGAACATTCCATCCTAAAACCGCAGAATATACATTCTTTTCAGTGGCACATGGAACATTTTCCAGAAAAGATCACATATTAATCCACAAAACAAACCTCAACAAATTCAAGAAGATTGAAATTATCCCATGCATCTTTTCAAAGTTAATAAAAAAAAAAGTCCCAACAAACAAAAGTCCAGGACTGGATGGCTTTACAGGTGAATTCTACCAAGTATTTAAAGAAAAATTTGTACCTATTCTTCTCAAACTATTCCTTAAACTAGAAAAAAAGGAAAAGTTCCAAATTCATTTTAGGAGGCCAGCATTACCCTGATACAAAAACCAGATAAAGACAACACTAGAAAAGAAAATTATAGATCAATATCCCTGATGAGCACAGGTGCAAACATTCTCAACAAAATACGAGCAAATCCAATTCAACAATACATTAAAAAATCATACACCATGATCAAGTGGGATTTATTCCTGGGTTGCAAGGTGGTTCAATATTTATAAACCAATCAATCAATCAATGTGATACAGCACATCAATAAGAGAAAGGATACGATCATTGCGATAGACACTGAAAAAGCACTTGAGAAAGTACAACATCAATCATGATAAAATCCTCAACAAAGTGCTTTTAGAGGGAGCAAATCTCAACATAGTCAAGGTCATATATGAAAAACCCACAGCTAACATCATCCTTATTGGTGAAAAACTGAGAGCTTTTCCTCTAAGTTCAGGAACAATACAAGGATGTCCACTCTCAGCACTTGTATTCAATATGGTACTGGAAGTCTTAGCCCCAGCACTCAGACAACAAAAAGATATAAAATGTACCCAAATCAGTAAGAAAGAAGTAAAATTTTCACTATTTGCAGATGACATGATACTATATATAGAAAACCCAAAAGACTCCACTAAAAAACCCTGCTGGAACTGATAAACAAATTCAGTAAAGTCACAGGATATGAAGTTAATGTGCAGAAATCTGTTGCATTGCTATACACTAATAATGAAGCAGAAAGAGAAATTAAGAAAACAATCTCATTTACAGTTGTACCAAAAATAATAAGATACCTAAAAATATGAGATCCTGGGCTGCTCAGTCATTAAGCGTCTGCCTTCAGTTCAGGTCATGATCCCAGGGTCTTGGGATTGAGCCCTGCATCGGGCTCTCTGCTCGGTGGGAAGCTTGCTTCTCCCCCTCTCTCTGCTTGTGTTCCCTCTCTCGCTGTGTCTCTGTCAAATAAATAAAATAAAATAAAATAAAAAGATATCTAATAATAAACCTAACCCAAGAGGTGAAAGGCCTGAAAAATATAAAACACTGATGAAATAAAGATGACATCTAAGAACTGGAAAGACAGTCTCTGCTCATGGATTGAAAAAATAAATATTGTTAAAATGTCTATTTTACACAAAGCAATCTACAGATTTAATGCAATCCCAATCAAAATAACTACCAGCATTTTTCATAGAACTAGAACAAACAATTCTTAAAATCATATGGAAGCACAAAAGACCACAAATAGCCAAAGCAATTTTGAAAAGACAAGGAAAGCTAGAGCCATCACAATTCCAGACTTCAAGTTATGTTACAGAACTGTAGTAAACAAAGCAGTATGGTACAAGCACAAAAATGGACACATAGATCAATGGAACAGAATAGAAAACCCAGAAATAAACCCACAATTATACAGTCAAGTAATCTTTGAAAAGTATGAAAGGATACTCAATGGGAAAAAGACAGTGTCTTCAAAAAATGGTGTTGGAAAAACTGGGAAGCCACATGCTAAAGGATGAAACCAGACCACTTTCTTATATCATACACAAAAATAAGTGCAAAATGGGTTAAAGACCTAAATGTGAGGCCTGAAACCATAAAAATCCTAGAAGATAACACAGGGAGTAACTTCTTTGACATCGGGCATAGCAGCTTCTTTCTGGATATGCCTCCTGAGACCAGGGAAACAAAAGCAATTAATAACTGTTGGGACTACATCAAAATAAAAAGCTTCTCAAAAGCAAAGGAAGCAAGCAACAAAACTAAAAGACAACCTATGGAATGGAAGATAATATTTGCAAATAACATATCTGATAAAGGCTTAGTATCCAAAATATATAAAGAACTTATAAAACAAAATATTTAAAAAACTATATAAGACTTATAAAACTTGGCACCCAAAAAACAAATAATGCAATTAAAAATGGCCAGAAGACATGAATAGACATTTCTCCAAAGAAGATATACAGATGGCCAACAGACACATGAAAAGGTGCTCATCATCACTCATTATTGGGGAAATGCAAATCAAAACTACAATGAGGTCTTACCTCATATTCGTCAGAATGGCTAAATCAAGAACATAAGAAACAAGAGATGTTGGTGAAGAATTGGAGAAAAAGGAACACTCATGCACTGTGGAGGTTCTTCAAAAAGTTAAAAATGGAACTACTCTATGATCCAGCAATCACACTACTGGGTATTTCTCAAAGAATACAAAAACACGAATTCAAAGGAATATATGTACCCCTATGTTTAGAGCAGCATTATTTACAATAGCCAAATTATGGAAGCAGCCCAAGTGTCCATCGATTGATGAATGTGTAAAGAAGTGGTATATATAGATATACATATATATGTATATATGTACACACACACACAGTGGAATACTATTCAGCCATAAAAAGTGAAATCTTGCCATTTGCAATTACACTGATGGACCTAGAGGGTATAGTGCTAAGCAAAATAAGGCAGAGAAAGACAAATACCATATAATGTCATTTATATGTGGAATTTAAGAAGTGAAACACATGAATGAAACACATGAAAAAAGAGAGAGAGAAAGAAATAAAGAAACAGCCTCTTAATTATAGAGAATAAACTGATGGTTACCAGAGACAAGATTCGTGGGGGAATGGGTGAAATAGGTGGTGGAAATTAAGGAGGGCACTTGTGATGATGAGCAGCAGATGATGTATGTAATTGTTAAATCACTATATATTGTACACCTGAAACTAATATAACACTATATGTTACCTAACTGGAATAAAAATTTTAAAAAAAACCCTGAAAACACTAAAACTAAATAAAATAAATAGTGTATTAAAAAGGATTCTGAGAATATTAAAAGAAGACCTCATTCTATTTTGTAATGAGAAAGTAAAATCTACTAAAGAACATTGAGAAATGGTGGGAGAGATGGTAGGAGAACTGGGATGATCCGTTTGAGGGGAAAATTTAAATTATGCACCATGTGTGCAAACAGCATTATCTGTCCTTACCCTGTTGATTTAGCTGTTTGGAGTTCTGTCACAGATTCGGTTCCCTATTGAGATGGGATAAATTATTCTTTTTCTTGGCCATAGTCTACATCCTACTCATAATACAAGGCATCAAGGTGGAATGGGGCACTGGGGAAGGATGGTAGATCATTACACGTTCATCTCTATTTCTGGGTGAATAACTGAAGGCCAATGAGAGTGAATGGTAGTACCATCTTTGTAGGAGGTGGTAGACAATAGGTGATAAATTTCTCAAAATTTTTCCCAAAGCTTTAATTAGTACAGAGAGCTGTTGTTTTGTGAGAGTTTTCTTCAGGCAAATTTACCTTTATGAAGAAAAATACATAATTTCTCAAAGAAAATTAGTATAGTTTAACTCAATGCTCTTATAATTTTTATGTTGTATAACTTCTAAAATGCTTCCTTTGGTAAAATTAGCTCATTTAAATATTTATATCAGCACATAAACATGTAGCTCTCTTTTTGTGTACCTTAAATAGGTCTTGAAGATATTAAAAAATTTAGAGGTTAATCTCTTGCATCCATATAAGGAGACAAAAGTTAAATGCCTCACTTTTAAATATAACTGGCTGCATCCACCAACATCAGCGAAGATGCCTCAATGTTTCCATCCCTGCAAAACTCTGTTCCTAATTCAGCCCTAGGAAAATGCCTCAAGGTAAAACTTGAAAAATGTATCTTTCAGCAGAACTTTTCATAAAGTTTAGGAGTTTAAAATTACTATCAGTATGGGCAATGTATTGGAATATTCATGTGCTCAGTTTTTCCCTGTGTCTAATATTTGAACAAATAGGAAAAATTTATAGTGGACATAATCATAATAATGATGAATGTCACTGGGAAAAAATAATTTTTTAAAATAATTTCCCATCATTATTTAATACCAAGAAACTACATGCTTTAAGAAAAAACCCTTTTCTAAAAATAACATTTTTTATTTTTATTATTTTTATTTTTTAAAGATTTAATTTATTTATTTGACAGATCACAAGTAGACAGAGACAGGTTAGAGGTGGGGGGAGGCAGGCTCCCTGATGAGCAGAGAGCCCTATGCGGGGCTCGATCCCAGGACCCTGGGATCATGACCTGAGCCGAAGGCAGAGAGACTTAACCCACTGATCCACCCAGGTACCCCAAAAATAATATCTTTAAAAAATTTATTATTTTTATTAACATATAATGTATTATTTGCCCCAGTAGTACAGGTCTGTGAATTGTCAGTCTTAAAAATAGCATTTTTAAGAAATATAAATCAGTGAATAAATCTACAAGCTGACAGCTAGATGTCTTGATCTTGGGCTACCTCCATGGACATATATCATGCTTTGTATAAGAAGATAATGTTGCTTGCCAACTACATTAAGACTGATTTTCTCATAAACGGGAAAATAATTGTATAGAAATATGAACTTACAAAAATACATTTTTATACAAACAATCTATTGAGTAGAAACACTTGACTTTCTGATTTTGGAACAACCAACGACAAGGATTTTGTTTTCTTTCATTTTGTTTAAAGGATCGTAAAGCACTTACAAAGAATCATTTTGAAGCTAATAAACAGAATGCTTTAGTTAAGGTGTCAGTATCCTTCACTACAGGGTGGGAAAGAATCAGGGAAAATAAATTTTTAATTAACCTATTCACCATATAATTAGATTATCCTCTCCACGGAGACCAGGAATTGCAACCTTAAATGTTTGCAGGAGCCGGGTAGATAATATGGATGATGAAATAGACTGTAGAGCATGGAGAAAATTCTTAAGCTGAAGATTCACACCCAGTCTAAAGGAAGTAGCAGTACTCCACTCAGTTCACATACTAATAAGAATCCCAAAATTTCTAGGTCTTTTGATTTTCAAGAGAAACTCCAGTGTAGATTTTTACAAAGTTTCCCAATCACTTAATGCTGGGAGTTAAATAATTTTTAGAAACATTGTGTTTGTCAAATAAAATATACCTGCTGGGTAGATTTGTTTTGTGTTCTATCAATTTATGACCCTTCATTTTAACCCCAAATTGAGGTATTTTCATCTGTCTTTCTCTACCATGAGATACATTGAATGGCAGATGCACATAAAAACATATAAAAAAATAAGGAAAAACTCGCAATTGTTTATTTTTTGAATACTTATTAGGAAAACTAGTATATATATTTTGGGCAAAGGCTTCACCATACCCACTGACATATGAACTTATTTCCACTTAATGGGTGAGTTAGGAATGCTAATTTTACTGACTTAAAACTACTGACTCACTGAAGAAAAGAAAGCTGGCCTCTTGCGCTCTCTCATCACACACACACACATGCACACACACAGGCACTGTGAAACAGAATATGCATTGGTAGAAGTCACCATGTAATTATAAATATGAAAGGTCAGGGTCCATATGTCTATAAATAAAACCCTAATATATCTAATATAACCCATGTGTAATTATTAAAAGATAAGAACTTCCAGAAATTATTAAAGGACATTTGGAAGTGATCTTGCCTCAACAATTCTTATCTTCATTTAACTTCTAACATGCTAGCACAGTATAGATCATTAACAGAAGCAGGAAGTCCTTGGCATGAATGAGTGAGCTCGTTTTTATAAATTAAAAAGATGCATGTTGAGGTGAAGATGAAGAATAGTGAGTTTTCTCATTATTAAGTATGTATAGTTTAGAATTATCATCTCTGGTACTTATTAAATATGTTATAGGTTGTACGTTTTTAAAGTAAGCATTTTACTTATTTTAAATAATAAGTCATTAAATAACCCAATGGGTGTTTATTAAATAAACACAAGGCTATGTCTTATTTTCAAAGACCCAAGCTTTAAATCTTTTGGAATGACTTGACAATGCATTTTGCATATTTAGTTACCTTTGAAAATAGCATTATCTCTAATTTATGCCTTTTTTTTTTTTTTGCCTTTGACTCTGGTTAAACTTTTGATCACTTGTTTCTGCAAGCATTTGTCACCAACAGCCTTTTCATCACACAGCACTGAGGCTGTGTTTTGAGCAAATTAATCACTATTACTTCTAAGTTATTCTTTGGAGTTATAAGATAAATGTTTTCTAATATGACACTTTTCTAAAAGAAGAAAACTTGGTCATGGTATCTAAGAATGTATAAATATCAATAAGTACCCTTAATCCTTAAAAAGGATAAAATTTTGGGACATCTGTACAGCTCAGTCGGTTAACCATCTGCCTCCATCTCAGGTCATGATCCAGGGTCCTGGGATTGAGTCCTGCATCAGGCTCTCTGCTCAGTGGGAACCCTGCTTCTCCCTCTGCTTCTGTCCCTCCCCCTGCTAATGCTCTCTTTCTCTCTCAAATAAATAAATAAATAAACAAATACATAAAATCTTTAAAAAAATAATAAAACAACCTGAGGGTTTTGAAGGGGCGGGGGGTGGGAGGGTGGGGGAGCCAGGTGGTGGGTATTGTGGAGGGCACGCATTGCATGGAGCACTGGGTGTGGTGTAAAACTATGAACTCTGTTACGCTGAAAAGAAATTTAAAAAAAAAAAAAAAAAAATAATAATAATAATAAAAATTTTAAATTTCCAAATAATCTTTCTTGCAGGGAAAAGAAGGCATTTACAAAAATTCTTATTACTAGAATCAAAGTTAATCATAGATTTCATCTAAGCAATTTTACTATAAAGCATATATCTATAAACATATTATGTAATTTCTTGTCTGAATAGTTAAAGCAGGTCACATATCACAATCAAAACAAAGATAAACACATGTGGTAACCTAGAAACATGATTAAAAATTTCACTGTCTTACATAATCAAAGCATCATTTAAGTTGGTGAGCCAAAATGATTACATATAGTTCAGTCTATTAATTGATAAATTCAGAAGAAATTTCATTGTGTGAGCATGCTAAGAATTTTTTTTAGTCCCTGTGTCTAGTTGGAGTTTTAGATTGATTATTAGATCAGGTTAGACTATTATAGTAGAGTTTTCAAACTGATGCCCGAAGATACTCTTTATCTTATCCAGAATGATGGTGCAAAGTAGGCTGTCTATAATTATAATTGAGAGAGACAGCCCAAGGTTGGAATGTTTTCTTTCATCTTCAAAGATATGCATATTATAGAACCATGGGCCATTGCATCTGCAAATTGCTGGTGAAAGTAAATCATGTCATCAAAGCAAAAGATTCCAATAAAGTAAAATTTTATCTACCAAGCTAAAAAGTTCTGGTTGATTGCACTATAAGTTCCAAGGAAAATTATTTTACACAATGGTCCTAAGACAAGCCACTTTTGATCCTTTATGTGTGGTTATATGATTAGCAGAGAGTTGGAATTTCTATTGATCCAGTCTTGTCTTTAAGGATATAAATACTCAATGATTTGGTCTACTTCTATAGACACTATGTTAGATACTGAGGATTCAAAGATGAACTCTCATGCTTGAGAAATTCAGTGTCTAGTCAGGGTGACAGACACATAAACCCATAACTATAATATGATATTATAAATATTAAGTAGGAAGCAGGAACAGAATGCTATGGGAACACAGAGAAAATATGGACTATGCTTTCCAGAAATGCGTATCTCAAGGTAAGAAATCCAGCACAGGGGCAACTGAAATACTTTTCACAAAAGATGGGCCTGAATTAGGGCAACAGGTTTTGGGCTGGAGGAAGGGGATAGAGTTAGGCAATAAATAGGAAATATAAGAGGCAGGATTTAATGATTGATTAACAGGAGGAGAAATAGAAGTATAGATATAGATTAGATAGATAGATAAAGAAAGATTATGGATAGATTTCTGGGTTAGATGAAGGTGTTATTAATTGAGACTGGCAGTATAGGTGAAGAGCCAGATTTGAAGGAAAATATAGTACTGGTTGGGACAAGGAGAGGTAGGAGATAAAGTAAGAAATTAAAATTGGGGTACCTGTGGCACATCTTCATAGATAATATCCAACATACAGTTTAATATAAGAACCTGAAACATGCCTAATGGTAAAGTGCCAGTACTGAAGGAGATATTTAAGCTCTAGTTGAGTAAGAGGATAATAAATGGGGCCCCATGGTTGTGATACTCTGAAGCTTATTATCATCCTGATCTTTATAAATCTAACATCTTAAATACTCTTACGTCCTATAAGTTATCACTGAGTACTACCATCTCCTTGGTTTCATCAAAGCCACCCATGATCTCATTTGAAGGAAGTATTTGAGAGCCTAATATTAAACCAGTCTTGAGACCAGTCTCATTTTAATTTTAACCACAATCTTGCCCTTCCCCTTAGTTTTTTTTGTAAGTCAAAAACCACTCATGCCTGGTCTGCTGCCTCAGTGTGGACATTTGTTGTGTATGGATCCCAAGACTCACAAGTGTTCTAAAAAATAACTTTAGCCAGATTTCCCTTTGGTGAATCCCTTCTATCTCAGCACAGGTGGTCACTGTGAAGCTGACCTATGCTCTTCTTGTGTGTTTTTTTTTTTTTTTTACTTTTTAAATAAACATATAATGTATTATTAGCCCCAGGGGTACAGGTCTGTAAATCACCAGGTTTACACACTTCATAGCACTCACCATAGCACATACCCTCCCCAATGTCCATAACCCAACCACCCTCTTCATACCCCTCCCCACTGGAAACCCTCAGTTTGTCCTGTGAGATTAAGAGTCTCTTATGGTTTGCCTCCCTCCCAATCCTATTTGTTTCATTTATTCCTTTCCTACTCCCCAAACCTCTCACGTTGCCTCTCAACTTCCTCATATTGGGGAGATCATATAATTGTCTCTCTGACTGACTTATTTTACTAAGCATAATACCCTCTAGTTCCATCCATGTCATCACAAATGGCAAGATTTCATTTTTTGATGGCTGCATAGTATTCCATTGTGTATCTATCTATCTATCTATCCATATATATCACTGTATGTATCATTGTATATATATATCACTTCTTCTTTATCCATTCATCTGTTGATGGACATCTAGGTTCTTTCCATAGTTTGGCTATTGTGGACATTCCTGCTGTAAACATTCTGGTGCACGTTACCCCTTCGGATCACTACATTTGTAACTTTAGGGTAAATACCCAGTAGTGCGATTGCTGGGTAATAGGGTAGCTCTATTTTAAACTTTTTGAGGAACCTCCATGCTGTTTTCCAGAGTGGTTGCACCGGCTTGTATTCCCACCAACTGTGTAGGAGGGTTCCCCTTTTTCTGCATCCTCTCCAACTTCTGACTTGTTTCCTGACTTGTTAATTTTAACCATTCTGACTGGTGTGAGGTGGTGTCTCATTGTGGTTTTGATTTGTATTTCCCTAATGCCGAGGAATGTGGAACTCTTTTTCATGTGTCTGTTGGCCATCTGGATGTCTTCTTTGCAGAAATGTCTGATCATGTCCTCTGCCCATTTCTTGATTGGATTATTTGTTCTTTGGGTGTTGAGTTTTCTAAGTTCTTTATAGATTTTGGACACTAGCCCTTTATCTGATATGTCGTTTGCAAATATCTTCTCCCATTCTGTCAGTTGTCTTTTGGTTTTGTTAACTGTTTCCTTTGCTGTGCAAAAGTTTTTGATCTTGATGAAGTCCCAGTAGTTCATTTTTGCCCTTGCTTCCATTGCCTTTGGTGGTGTTCCTAAGAAGAAGTTGCTGTGGCTGAGGTCAAAGAGGTTGCTGCCTGTGTTCTCCTCAAGGATTTTGATGGATTCCTGTCTCACATTGAGGTCCTTTATCCATTTTGAATCTATTTTCATGTATGGTGTAAGGAAATGGTCCAGTTTCATTGTTCTGCATGTGGCTGTCCAATTTTCCCAACACCATTTGTTGAAGAGACTGTCTTTTTCCCATTGGACATTCTTTCCTGTGTTGTTGAAGATTAGTTGACCATAGAGTTGAGGATCTATTTCTGGGCTCTCTTTTCTGTTCCTTTGATCTATGTGTCTGTTTTTGTGCCAGTACCATACTGTCTTGATTAAGACAGCTTTGTAATAGAGCTTGAAGTCTGGAATTGTAATGCCACCAACTTTGGGTTTCTTTTTCAACATTTCTCTGGATATTCAGGATCTTTCCTTGTTCCATATAAATTTTAGGATTATTTGTTTCATTTCTTTGAAAAAGTTGATGGTATTTTGATATAGATTTCATTAAACATGTAGATTGCTTTAGGTAGCATAGACATTTTCACAATATTTGTTCTTCCAATCCATGAGCATGGAACATTTTTCCATTTCTTTGTGTCTTCCTCAATTTCTTGCATAGAACTTTATAGTTTTCTGAGTACAGATTCTTTGCCTCTTTGGTTAGGTCTATTCCTAGGTATCTTATGGTTTGGGGTGCAGTTGTAAATGGGATTGACACCTTGATTTCTCTTTCTTCTGTCTTGTTGTTGGTGTAGAGAAATGCAACCGATTTCTGTGCTTTGATTTTATAGCCTGACACTTTACTGAATTCCTGTATGAATTCTGGCAGTTTTGGAGTGGAGTCTTTTGGGTTTTCCACATAAAGTATCATATCCTCTGTACAGAGTGAGAGTTTGACTTCTTCTTTGCCAATTCAGATTTCTTTCATTTCTTTTATTGTCTGACTGTTAAGGCTGGGACTTCTAGTACTATGTTGAATAGCATTAGTGATAGTGGACATCCCTGGCGTGTTCCTGACCTTAGGGGTAAGCTCTCAGTTTTTCCCCATTGAGAATGATATTTGCTGTGGCTTTTTCATAGATGGCTTTGATGATATTAAGGTATGTACCCCCTATTTCTACACTCTGAGGAGTTTTGATCGAGGAAAGATGCCATACATTGTCAAATGTATCATATGGTTCCTATTCTTTCTTTTATTAATGTAGTGTATCACATTGATTGATTCGTGGAATTTGAACCAGCCTTGCAGCCCAGGAATAAATCTCACTTGGTTGTGGTGAATAATCCTTTTAATGTACTGTTGGATCCTATTGGCTAGTATTTTCATGAGAATTATCATATCTGTGTTCATCAAGGATATTGGTCTATAATTATCCTTTTTGTTGGGGTCTTTGTCTGACTTTGGGATCAAGGTAATGCTGGCCTCATAAAATGAGTTTGGAGGTTTCTACTTTTCCTTCCATTTCTACTTTTGGAATAGTCTCAAGAGAATAGGTGTTAATTCTTCTTTAAATGTTTGATAGAATTCCCTAAGAAGCTGTCTGGCCCTGGGCTCTTGTTTTATGGGAGATTTTTGATAACTGCTTCAATCTCCTTACTGGTTATGGGTCTGTTCAGGTTTTCTATTTCTTCCTGGTTCAGTTTTGGTAGTTTATATGTCTCTAGGAATGCATCCATTTCTTCCAGATTGTCAAATTTGCTGACATATTGTTGCTCAAAATTTGTTCTTATAATTGTTTGTATTTCTTTGGTGCCGGTTGTAATCTCTCTCTTTCACCCATGATTTTATTTATTTGGGTCCTTTCTCTTTTCTTTTTGATAAGTCTGTGCAGGGTTTTATCAATCTTGTTAATTCTTTCAAAGAACCAGTTCCTAGTTTCGTTGATTTTTTCTATTACTTTTTTGTTTTCTATTTCATTGATTTCTGCTCTGATCTTTATGATTTCTCTTCTCCTGCTGGGTTTAGGCTTTCTTTGCTGTTCTTTCTCTAGCTCCCTTAGGTCTAGGGTTAGGTTGTGTTCTTCAGACCTTTCTTGTTTCTTGAAAAAGGCTTGTATTGCTATATACTTTCTTCTGAGGACCGCCTTTGCTGTGTCCCACAGATTTTGAACAGTTGTGTTTTCATTTTCATTTGTTTCCATGAATTTTTTAAATTATTCTGTAATTTTCTGGTTGACCCATTCATTCTTTAGTAGGATGTTCTTTAGCTTCCATGTATTTGAGTTCTTTCCAACTTTCTTCTTGTGAAAGTTCTAGCTTCAGAGCATTGTGGTCTGAATATATGCCAGGAATGATCCCAGTCGTTTGTACTGATTGAGACCTGATTTGCAACCCATGATGCAATCTATTCTGGAGAATGTTCCATGTGCACTAGAGAAGAATGTGTATTCTGTTGCTTTGGGATGGAATGTTCTGAATATATCTGTGATGTCCATCTGGTCCAGTGTGTCATTTAAGGCCTTTATTTCCTTGTTGATCTTTTGCTTGGATCGTCTGTCCATTTCAGTGAGGGGGATGTTAAAGTCCCCTACTATCATTGTATTATTGCTGATGTATTTCTTTGATTTTGTTTTTAATTGGTCTGTATAGTTGGCTGCTCCCACGTTAGGGGCATAGATATTTAAAATTGTTACATCTTCTTGTTGGTCAGACACTTTGAGTATGATATAGTGTCCTTCCTCATCTCTTATTGTAGTCTTTGGCTTAAAATCTAATTTATCTGATATAAGGATTGCCATCCAGATTTCTTTGTATATCCATTAGCATGGTAAATTGTTTTTCACCCCCTCACTTTAATTCTGGAGGTGTCTTTGTGCCTAAAATATGTTTCTTGTAGACAGCATATTGATGGGTTTTTTAAAATTCATTATGTTACCCTGTGTCTTTTTGGGGGGCACTTAGCTGTATTACATTCAGGGTAACTATAGAAAGATATGAATTTAGTGCCATTATATTACCTGTATGGTGACTTTTACTGTATATTTTCTCTGTTCCTTTCTGTTCTACTACTTTTAGGCTCTCTCTTTGCTTAGAGGACCCCTTTCAATATTTCCTGTAGGGCTGGTTTGGTGTTTGCAAATTCTTTTAATTTTTGTTTGTCCTGGAAGCTTTTTATCTCTCATTCTATTTTCAATGTTAGCCTAGCTGGATATAGTATTCTTGGCTGCATGTTTTTCTCATTTAGTGCTCTGAATATATCATGCACATTTTTTTCTGGCCTACCAGGTTTCTGTGGATAAGTCTGCTGCCAATCTAATATTTTTACCATTGTATGTTATGGACTTCTTGCCTGTGACTGCTTTCAGGATTTTCTCTTTGTTACTACGAGTTGTAAGTTTTACTATTAGATGACAAGGTGTGGACCTATTTTTATTTATTTTGACAGGGATTCTCTATTCCCCCTGGATTTTGATGCTTTTTCCTTTGCCGTATTAAGAAAAATCTCTACTATAATTCATTCCAATATACCTTCTGCCCACTGCCCTTTCTTTTCCTTCTGGAGTCCCTATTATTCTAATATTGTTTTATCTTATATTATCACTTGTCTCTATAGTTCTTCCCTCGTGGTCCAGTAGTTGTTTGTCTCTCTTTTGCTCAGCTTCTTTATTCTCCATCATTTGGTCTTCTATATCACTAATTCTATCTTCTGTTCATTTATCCTAGCAGTAAGAGCCTCCATTTTTTATTACACCTCATTAATAGCCTTTTAAATTTCAGCTTGGTTAGATTTTTTAATTTCTTTTATTAGTTAGTTAGTTAGTTTATTAGTTAGTTAGTTAGTTCTTTTATTTCTCCAGAAAGGGATTTTTCTTCTCCAGACAGGTTTTTTCTAACATCTTCCATGCCTTTTTGAGCCCAGCTAGCACACTGAGAATTGTCATTCTGAACTCTATATCTGACATATTACCAATGTCTGTATTGATTAGGTCCCTAGCCATTAGTACTGCCTCTTGTTCTCTTTTTTGTGGTGAGATTTTCCAGGTTTCATTTTATCCAGAGAAGAATATATGAATGAGAAAATAAAATACTAAATGGGTGGCAAAGAACCCAGAAAAATGTACAGCAACCAAATCAGAAGAGACCCCAAATCAGGGGGAGAAGAAAGGGGGTAAATAGAAATTTTTTAAAAAAAATTTAAGAATTTATATATATATATATATATATATATATATATATATATATATATATATATATTAGACTGGTGACTAGAAGAGAGCCACCCACTTGATTTTGGATGTATTTTGGTTTCTGAGAAGAAACTACCTCCCAAGATTTTAAAGAAAGAAGAACTTCTATATATATAAAAATAAGGGTAGACACAATGAAGAGATGGAATATGACTATAAAGGTGAAAATTAAAAAATAATTCTAAAAAAGGAATTGATAAGATAAGTTGGTTGGAAAAAGATAGAAAAAGAAAGTGGAGAGAATTCTCTCTAGCCCTGTGCTAGATTTAGTGTATATTTTGATCTAGTAGAAGAAATTGTATCCCAAATTTTTTTTGAAGAAAAAACCCAATATATGTACAAAAAATAAAGTTAGATACAATGAAGGGTAAAATATGACTATAATAATGAAGGTTTAAAAAGGGTTTTTTTTTTTGTTAAGATAAACTAGTTAAAAAATGTTAAAAGAAGAAAGAGGAAAAGTTAAATAAATTAGGGTAAGAAAAAATAAAATTAAAAAAATTTAATTAACTTTGCAAAACTAAAGAATCATGGGGAGGAAGCCATGAAGTGCATGCTTTGCCTTCCCCTCCTCTGGAAATCCTCTGTTGTCCTTGAGCAGAGAGCTTGGTTTTGGCTGGATGTTCTTCCTGATCTTCTGGGGGAGGGGCCTGTGGTAGTGATTTGCAAATGTCTTTTCCTGAGGTGGAATTGCACAGCCCTTGCTAGGGGCCAGGCTAAATTATCTGCTCGGGTTCGCTCTTGGGAGCTTTTGCTCCCCGAATGCTTTCCGTAGAGCTCTGGAGGATGGGAATTAAAGTGGTGGCCTTCCAATCTCCAGTCCAGAGGAGCCAAGAGCTCAGGGCCCCACTCCTCAGTGTGCCCTTGGAGAAAAGCGCTCAATCATTCCCATCTCCCTGGTCTCCAGTTGTATTCTGAGCTCACTTGGCCTGTGACTGAGCATTTCTGTCTCTGGCACACAGCCCCATTTGGAGTCTCCAAACCCAGCAGATTCCTGCAGTGCTGCTCTTCTGGCAGAGGAAAGTGGGTGTCCCCAGATCTGCCACTTGTTGGGTCCCTGCTCAAAGAACAGCGGTACGACTGTGCCATGGATCACAGTTTAAGGTAACCCCAAGCTGAGAGCTCACTCCTCAGCTCCATCTTTTTAGTCAGCCTCCCTGCTCTGATACCTGTGAACTCTCCTACACTCAGATACCCCCAATCCTTCTGTGACCCCACAGGACCTGCGACCACACAGTCCCTGCAAGGGTCCCACCCTCTCTTAGCCTCTGGAGCAATGTCCCTCAGTGGAGCAGACTTTTAAAAGTTTGGATTTTGTGCTCCATTGCTCCACTGCTTGCCAGGATCTGGCCCCTCCCCCCATGGTCTATCTTCCCATCATTTCAGATTCTCTTCTCTGCACATCCTACCTTTCAGAAAGTGGTTGATTTTCTGTTTCTAGAATTGCTGCTCTTCTTCTCTTTGATCTCCTGTTGGGTTTGTAGGTGTTCGGAATGGTTTGATAACTATCTAGCTGAACTCCTGAGACCTGATGTCATCTCAGTCTGGTACTCCTCTGCCATCTTAACTCTAAGCCCAACCTATGCTCTCCTTAAAGAGGCTTCAGACATTCAGCACCTTGCCTTTCCTTAACTCCAGTGATTGGTTCAAAAGCAGTGTGTGTTCCAAGCAGAGGTGATACTATATGCTCCCTCCCACCCTCCATTCATGTATGTGAAAGTTGTGTCCTTTCTCCTGGTGGATGAGAGTAAGAAAGCATGTAGCCCTGCTTGTGGTCTGAGAATAGAAAGAGAAGAGAAACTGCACATCCTGAAGATCATATTTGGGCTTTGCATTTGGCTGCTTCTGAAGTCAAATCTAAATTTGGGCTCTTCAGGTTTGTTATTTTTGTGTTTAAGAGAATTTGGATTGGGCTTTTTACCTTCAACTGAAGAAAAACCTTAATATATTCATAATTGATTCACTGAACACCTAATCATTGGGGATGTACGACATGTCAGGAGTTAGCGAGGCACTGTGGGTATGTGGATATGGAAGAGATTAATCAGAGACAGTCTCTGCCACCATGAAGCTAAGAGTTGACTGGAGGACCACTGGTAGATTTCCCTGACATTGATTTTGTGCTTGCCTGGACTTCTTCCAGGAGTTCTTTTGGCAGATACCTTTGATTTGGGGCTTTGTGAGGTTTCACAGAGTTCTACTAGTTGCATGCAAATAATTCAGTGTCTTGTCTGGAGAACTTCATAGTTATGGGCCCTCAGCTATATGGGCCACCCTACCCTCGTAGGTCTTTCTAGACTCTGGGTCTCAAATATTACCTTTCTGACCTAGGACACTGCATCCTAACTTCAGTATGTTGTTTCTCATGTTTTACTTTATTTGCTGGTTTTCAGGTATCTTAAAAAAATAAGAATTGAACAACTTTAAGGATTCAGACAGTCAGAAGGAAGGGGGGACCTCTTAGGAATAAGGAAAATAGGTGCATATTCATTTATCATAAACATATTGTTTCATAGAAACCTTTCAGAGCCACTTCATGGAAAAAAATAAATAACAATGATCAGAAATTAAAATTGACCAAACACATAATTGTCCCCCTTCTTTCCTTCATTCTCTCCCTGTCTCTCCTCTCCTTTCTTCACT
This sequence comes from Mellivora capensis, assembly GCA_004024625.1. Lineage (NCBI taxonomy): Eukaryota > Metazoa > Chordata > Mammalia > Carnivora > Mustelidae > Mellivora > Mellivora capensis. The sequence goes on along the minus strand of PISX010004482.1, from coordinate 9,122 downwards.
CTCTCCTTTCCTCTTTTCTAATTATATTTATTAAACCAATTCTTGGTACTGTTTTGGAGGTTGAAGTCCAGCTTTAGACTTCCAAATCCTTGTCATTATGAAACTTGCATTCTAATGTATAGGCATTGAGTTCAAAGCCTTACATGTCATTCCATTTGAACTATGCAAAAATTCATTTTTACCAATAAGGGAATGGAGAACAAGAGTTATGAGTATGTAATTTGTTAAGGATCAGAGTAAGGGCAGAGGCAAGATTCTTAGCCATGTTTGTAGCAGAAGAAATCATGCTAAGCCCTAAGGGCTGTCAGGAAAACTAGAGCAACGTATATGGGATACAGAGTGATGGGACCGGGAAAGTTGGAATTCCAGAAGTAGAGCAGGGATCTGAATTAAGCCAGGCAGAAACCTAAGGACAAGCTTTGCAGGTGGAGGGAATTGCACGTGGAGCAGGAGCATTCTGGAAGTGTTGGAGTCCTGAAAGGAAAGCAGTGCAAGGAGGGGGAGGGTTTCAGGAGAAGAGGTCACAGGCAGACAGGCCTGATGATGAAGCATCTTATGGACCACAGTAAGGCCTCTGGATTTAGGTGACACTTGTCACTCTGATCTGGTACTAAAATGCCAGGTTTTTCTGTTCCAGGTTCAGAGGGTTGAGAAAGAATGAATCAGAGATAGGAGTTTGAAAGCTCAGGGATTGGGTAAAACAGATGAGATAACAATGCTCGGGCTTGGGCCAAACTTAAATCCCACAGTGTCACCACACCCTGCTTGGATTTCATTTCTCTCTTTGAACTGGAGTCCGAGCAGAATGGGAGTGGAGGGTCAAACTGCCTCTCTGTAAGAATGCTGTTCTGATCTCTTTCCACTCTGTGCCTGGGCAGAGAAAAAGGAAGATCAGCACAAGTGGGTGTGAGATCAGAGAATTATGCAGCTGAGACTCTGTTTAGAAGGAATTCCAGTGTTCAACCCCACTCCAAAATATCAGTGGGAATTTCTGCACAGCTTTCTGTGAAGGCTGACACTGCAGTGTTATACCGACATGCTCTTCATTTTTTCAGGAAGTGCCTTTGCATAAGTCTATACAACTCAAATATCTAAAATAAGCCAAACAGAAAACCCTATGTAATATGATCTTTAAAATTGTTCCTGCAGTTTAATATAGATCTCTCTGAAAGTATTGGATAATTTACAGTGCTTACAAAAATCTTCACTATTTGCTTTAAACTTTAGGACTAAGAGTGGATTTTCCTTCTACATTTTCTTTGTTGAATGCAATTCATTCTATAGTGGAAAATAGAAGTTTTCTTAAAATAAGGAAGACATCGGGGCACCTGGGTGGCTCAGTGTGTTAAAGCCTCTGCCTTCGGCTCAGGTCATGATCCCAGGGTCCTGGGATTGAGCCCCGCATCGGGCTCTCTGCTCGGCAGGGAGCCTACTTCCTCCTCTCTCTCTCTGCTTGTCTCTCTGCCTACTTGTGGTCTCTGTCAAGTGGATAAATAAAGTCTTAAAAAAAATAAGGAAGACATCATAAATACTCTGTATGAAAAACATTTCATATCAGAATTGGGTGAAAGTGAATGACAACACTGAGATTGGGGGTTGGCAGAACACAAGAATGGAATAGAATGGAATAAAATAGACAAGAATTCTGAGCCTAGATGTTCTTTAAATCACCCCTGACTTTTTTTCTTTTTTTTAACATGAGAGAATTGTTTGGAGTAGTTAAACTTAAGTTTGAAGTTTGCTCTCCAAACTTAAAGTAACCTGTTCTTTCTGTTCTAACTTAGTGACTTGTGGCTTTGCCAAAGGTGGCCATTTTATTATGACTGTATTTTTGTAAACTCCAATGAATATTATGGTGGAGAGTGGTTCTGATGGGGCTGGTGATAGGATTTTGGAGGGACTTTGCCAGCTATTTCTCTTATATATCTCTATCTCCATATTTATATCCATATCTAGGCCTATGTCTGTACCTATTTTTAAACTGTAAGCCACAGAAAGAAATGTATTTTATACTGGGACTCAGCACACACACATGTGCACATATAACTAAAAGTTTTTTCTTCTCTTTGCTTATCTTCTCTATGCTTCAGGTTTTTTTTTATTCTTTTCTATATAATTAAAAACTCTAGTGCCAACCCATTGAAGTGATTTTATAACCCACCTATGGGTCTCACTCACAATTAGAAAAGAAGGCAGGATTTTGAAACAATATATGATTGACTAATGATAAAACCCATAATAGCTGTAAAAGGAAGCTGGGATTATTTGGGAATCATATTCCCAGGCACGTTGGTGGCTGCTATCATTGAATCAACCCATTTCTACTCCTCCGCTAGATAGGCTATGACCGTGCATTCCATTTTTTATCTCCTTATCTTCTTATTCTTGGTGTCGCTAATTAGTTGGATTGACCTTACTGTACCTGAAAGAATAGTCACAGGTTCTTGAAGCACTTGCTGTATACCATGAGCTCTAAGTATCTTCTTATAGCTATATATAACTCTAGGTTTCAATAGCTGGAGAGAAGGAAATCAAGAGAGAGCAAAGTTCAATACTTCATTCACATGTGAGTTTCAGTCATCAGTCCAAAGTTCTCCTACAACTTGCCACAAACTGTAAAGGCTTTAATCCTTCCAACACATAAAAGTCATAGGAATCCCACAGAAGTTAATGGTTTTGGGTCAATTTATAGTCTAAATCTTTCCAATTATGTACCCTAGTTTTCCTATTCTTTTTTCATTAGACCGCATCACTATCTTGAAATTCACAGTAGGGAACAGCTCTTGTTTTGCTAGCTCAGTATCCATGAATCTCCCTCTGGTAAAACAGTAACTCATGTTTCCTCTTGGGTACCATCTACCCTGTCCCCTCTCAGTTCTTGCAGTGTAAGTCATGAGGTCAGGGACTAATTCCCAGCCCTGTTTGTTGTATTTTGCTGTACTTTCCTCCCTACTGCTGATTGCACTCGAACCCCAAAGCATATGCAATCTCACCCTAACCTTCAGGACCACTACTGAGGACACATAACAGTAATCTAAAGAATTCTGCAAGGCAATGTCATGTTTTCTTTTTCTTTTCTTTTTTTTCCATATTGATTTCTGGCACTGTGCCTCAGTTCTAATAGTGGGCCACCCACCTTAAAACCTGGGGCCGGAGTCATGGTATGTAACTTGTCCTAGAATGTCTGACTTTGCCTCACTCTTGCTTGGTCCTGAAGACTTAGTCTGTGACCGCATCAGTTATGTCAACTGCTGACTTGACTTAACTGGCTCCCTTAATTTTCCTTTAAGATCCTGGAGGACTGGTCTGTACTCATTAGACATGTCATGGTTAGGAGGGTTCCTACTTCCTTGTAGAGGTCACCTGCTGGACTACTTGCCCAAGCTACCTCCCACTGTTTGTTGCAATGTTTCAGATTCCAGTGTTCACTGGGCTTTCTCTCGGAAGTTGTTTCAAATGTCTGCTCCACTCCCATGGGTGAGCCTGTTGTCAGAGCTGAGCCTCTTATTTCCCTGCTGTTAAGTTGACCTTATCTGGTGGAATTTGAAGATATATGAAACTAACTTTTTGTTATCGTTCCCTGTGTCTAAAATAGTATCTTGCTTGGGACACTGTTGAATAACATGTCCAATTGAAAATTATTATCACTTATCACAGTTCTCATTTTGTTTAGGGGGTCAGACTCACAAAAGGAAAACTTGTACCTTGGTAACTGTTCTATGTGAGAAAAACTTGGAGAGAATGGGTCTACCTCAAGATTTATTATGAAATAAAATGTCAAAGGTCAGGTTCAGAAGGATGTTTATATAACTGCAACATTCAAACTGTTTCAGTTTGGTACTACAACTTTTGGGTATGTTCAATGTTACCTCAAATAGTTTAAAAATATCTTTATTATGATAAATTAAAACATTATGATATTATTATGATATTAAACTGTTTCATAAAACACACAACACAATAGCACAATGGTTATATGACAGAGGTAAAAGAAAGAAAGAAAGAAAGAAAGAAAGAAAGAAAGAAAGAGGGAAGGAAAGAGGGAAGGAAAGGGGAGAGAAAGAGAGAAAAAAGAAAAAGCTAGCTTCCACTGTAGTCCCCTGCTGATTCTAACCCAGAGGTCCTGAACTCCATTATGTTCATTCAAAAAGCATATTTTGAAGAAATTAGAAGTTCAGTGTAATTATTATTATTATTATGTTTCAATTTTCAGTTGATAAAACAACACCCTAGAAAATAGAATGCTCCTCTTATTAAGGAAATGAATAGAAAATAGAAATAGAAATTAATAGAAATAGAAAATAAAAATAATAGAAAATAGAAATAGAATAGAAAATAGAATGCTCCTCTTATTAAGGAAATGCATTCTATTTGGAACATGACTAAAAGTACATTCTGTTAGTAAGTTAAATGTCAGTTATTCAGATTGTTTTTCAGAAAACAACCTGAGGGTTTTGAAGGGGCCGGGGGTGGGAGGTTGGGGGAGCCTGGTGGTGGGTACTATGGAGGGCACGCATTGCATGGAGCACTGGGTGTGGTGCAAAAACTATGAATTCTGTTACACTGAAAAGAAATAAAAAAAAAAAGATGTTAGGAGATTCAACATCAGGAAGGAGGCAAGTTTAGAGAAAGGGAGTAAAATGAAAACAACTGGAATTTAAATATAAACTTAAAAATTAAAAAAAAAATATCTGTTAAAACATGCTAGTTCCATTTCCCTGGAAATGCTCCTGGAATTAAAAATTTTTCTTTGTGGATTTTTGTGGTGTGGATATTCAATGATTTTAAAACACAAATGAATCCTTTATTTGACTCTTCTTACAGATAAGCTTATCGACCTTGCATGGGGAGATGTTTTCTCCTGTGTTTGAATCTGAGAGTAGCAGAATGAAAGATTCAGCTGGGAAGGGTTAAGTGCAGGAAAAAAAAAAATGTGTAGCAAGAGAGAATGCCAGACAAAATACCGCTGTAATTGCTTTAAATGCAGCATCATGGGCTATTTGCATTTTTACCAATTCCGCTTAAGCACCAGAATATTAAAACTAGCTTTCAAGGAGCTCCCTGTCTCAGCACAAAGGCAGACAAGCAAACAAATAATTGGAATATAATTTAATGGCGAAGCAGGGGAGTGAGAGACAAACTTTCTGGGTAAGTGAGCCGTGAAGTCTTCACACTGTAAGTGATGTTTGAACAGTGTAAGTGAGCCATGAAGGCCTCATAAATGCGGATAAGTAGGTTTCAAATGGGGATAAGAACTTGCTGGATGGAGAGGAAAAGGCAGGCATTACAGACAGAGAAAAGCTGGAGCAAAGGCATGAAGTTGTGTAAGTGCTAGGTGTGTTGAGGGAATCTCTGAATGGCCTAGTGTGGCTCTAGGAAAATACATATTGGGAAAGGGTTGTTGGCATGAAGTGATGAGAAAGGATATTGGGACCAAGTGATGGAGAATTTTATGTTAGTCAGAGGATTTTGGACCTGATTTTAGCAGAGTTTTGGGTGTTTCAATTTTAATAAAAATTTAACATGACAGGGGCAACTGGGTGATGCAGTAGGTTAAAGTCAACTGACTCTTGATTTGGGCTTAGGTCATGATTTCAGGGTGGTGAGATGGAGTCCTGGGTTGGGCTTGGGCACCATGCCGTGTGGAGCCTGCTTAAGACTCTCTTGCTTCTCTCCCTCTGAAGCTCTCCCACCCCTGCTCATGCTCTTTCCCTCAAAAAAAAAAATTAATATGACAAATGTTCACAACTTGAATTTTTACATCTTGGTGTAACAGGCCATTTGGAGAGGGGACATGCAGAAATTATTGATTTCTCTGCTGAACACAGCCATTATTTCTATTGTCTCCAAGGTCTCTAACATGATGATACTGTTTCCTTGTATTACCATCATTCCAAAGCTGTTCAGTCACCCCAAGTTGTGATCACCACACATTCATCTATCACAAGACCCATAAAGAGATCAGATCCTCTCAGTATTCCTTGGACGTGTCTTCTGCTGTTCACTTTCTTTTTTTTTTTTTTTAAATCTTATTAATTTATTTGTCAGAGAGAGTGAGCACAGGCAGACAGGGTGGCAGGCAGAGGCAGAGGGAGAAGCAGGCTCCCTGCTGAGCAAGGAGCCGGATGTGGGACTCGATCCCAGGACGCCGGGATCATGACCTGAGCCAAAGGCAGCCCCTTAACCAACTGAGCCAGCCACCCAGGCATCCCTTCTGCTGTTCACTTTCAATGATAACTTCTTGTCTTTAAATTTTTCAACTGGAGAGGGTAACTTTTGTTTATGGTGTCCACTCAGTGGACCTAGAGCTGTTTTGAAATGGCAGTCAAGATCCCCTTAAACTCCTGCAATATCATCAGGGGTTTTTAAATAGGAAATGGCTTAGATAGACAACAATCTCCCTTCCTAATGTTCCTGGGACACTCAGCCATGGAAACTGTTGTCCTCTGGGTCACGCCACCTGTCATTCATGCTCTTCAACCTCAGCTCAGCCATTTATCCATTTATTACATGTCCCTTTTAGATTCCATGTTAGAGAGTGCATTGAATCTGTAGACCACTTTGGGTACTATGGACCTTTAACACAATTAATTCTTCCAATCAATGAACACAGCATGTCTTTCTGACTTTCTATGTGCTGTGTCTTGTTTAATTCCTTCAACAATGTTTTGTAGCTTTCAGTATACAAGTCTTTCACCTCTTTCATTGTTTACTCCTAAATATTTCCTTTTGTCCTTTTTGGTGCTGTTATAAGTAGGATTGTTTTCCCAATTTCTTTTTCAGATAGTCCATTGGTAGTGTAGAAATTGTGTAGAAACACAATTGATTTTCGTATGTTGATTTTGTATCCTGCAACATTGCTGAATTTATTTATTCGTTCTAATATTTTTTTCTTTTTGATAGAGTCTTGAGGATTTTCTGTATATAAAGTCATGTTGCCTGCAGACAGAGACTATTTTACTTCTTCCCCTCCTAGTGAGATGCCTTTGATTTCCATTTCTTGCTTAATTTTTTTGGCTCTATACCTAGTATGTTGAGAGTTTGAATTATAAAATATTGTTAGATTTTTTCAGATGTTTTCTGTATCTTTTGAGATGATCATATGATTTTTATTCTTCACTCAATAGTATCACGCTAATTGAATTTTGTGTGTTGGTAAGTGCTTATATTCCAGGGATAAGTCATCCCACTTGGTCAGAGTATATAATCATTTTAATATCCTGCTGGATTTGATTTACTGGTGTTTTATTGAGGGTTTTTTTCATCTGTATTCATCAGGGATTTTGGCATGTAGTTTTCTTTGGTGTTTTGTCTGGCTTTGGTAGAAAGTAATGATGGCCTTTTTTTTTTTTTTTAAAGATTTAATTTATCTATTTGACGGGCAGCAATCACAAGTAGGCAGAGAGAGAGAGGAGAAAACAGGCTCCCCGTGATGCAGAGAGCCCGACGCGGGGCTCGATCCCAGGACCCTGGGACCATGACCCGAGCTGAAGGCAGAGGCTTTAACCCACTGAGCCACCCAGGCACCCCTGTAATGATGGCCTTTTGAATTGAGTTTGGAAGGGTGTCCTCCTTGATTTTTTTGGAAGAGCATTGACATTAATTCTTTAAATGTTTGGTAGAATTCATCAGTGGGGCCATACTTTTTTTTTTGATTACAGATTCAATCTCTTTACTGGTTATATGTCTATTTATACTTTCTATTTCTTCATAATTTAGTGATGGTAGGTTGTATGTTTCTAGGAATTTATCCATTCTTCCAGGTTGTCCAATTTGTTAGCATATAATTGTTCATAGTAGTCTCTTTTGATGCTTTTTTTTTCTGTGGCATCAGTTGCAATGTCTCTTGTTTCATTTCTGGTTTTATTTATTTGGGCTTTTCTCTTTTTTTCTTTATCTAGCTAAGTGTTTGTCAGTTTTATCTTTTCAGGAAAAATAAAGCCTCTTAGTTCTGTTGGTTTTTTTTTCTATTATTTTTCTATTTTGTTTATTTCTGCTCTTATTGTTGCTGTTTACTTCCTTCTTCTAACTTTGGGCTTAGTTTGTTCTTTTTCCAGTTCCTTGAGGTATAAAGGTAGGCTGTTTATTTGAAATATTCCTTCTTTTTTAATGTAACCATATATCACTATGAACTTCTTTTTTAATAATGCTTTTGTGGCATCCCATACATTTGATATGTTGTGTTTTTGTTTTTGTTTATCTCAGGAATTTCCTTTTTGATTTCTTCTTTAAACCAGTGTTTGTTCAAGGGTATGCTGTTTAATTTTCACATTTGTGAATTTTCCAATTTCCTTCTATTGATTTCCAGTTTCTTTTCATTGTGGTCAGAAAAGATACATGGTATGATTTCAATCTTCTTAAATTTGTTAAGACTTGGTTTTTGACCTAATGTCATCTAACCTGGACAGAGTTCTGTGTGTGGTTGATAAGAATGTGTACCTTATTGTTTTTGGATGAAATGTTCTATACATGTGTTAGGCCCCCTAGCTCAAGGTTTTATTTCTTTATTGATCTCTTGTAAAGATGTTCGTGTTCATTATTGAAAATGGCGAATTGAAGTCTCTACCGCTGTTGTATTTCTACTTATTTTTCCCTTCAGTTTTGTTAATGTTTGCTAAATATATTTAGGTACTCTGACGTTAGGCACATATATATTTCTAATTACTGTATCTTCCTTTTATCATTATATAATGTCCTTCTTTGTCTCTTGTGGCTTTTTTTTTTCACTTAAAGTCTAATTGGTCTGATGTAATATTTTTTGCTTCTTTTTTGGTCATTTTTTATACTGACTTTTCTTTCTTTTCATTTTCAGCTCATGTGTTCTTAAATCTAATATGACTTTCTTATAGACAGCATATATTTGGGTCTTAGGTTTTAATCCTTTTTTATTTTTATTTTTATTTTTTTTATAAACAGTATTTCCCCCCAGGGGTACATGTCTGTGAATCGCCAGGTTTACACACTTCACAGCACTAACCATAGCACATACCCTCCCCAATGTCCATTACCCCACCCCCCTTTCCCGACCCCCTCTCCCCAGCAACCCTCAGTTTGTTTTGTGAGATTAAGAGTCACTTATGGTTTGTCTCCTTCCCAATCCCATCTTGTTTCTTTTCTTCTTT